>QEPC01010062.1:268642-301737 GCA_003113815.1 Sphenodon punctatus | reverse complement strand
AGATGATTGGTGATCTTGGCCAGGGCAGTTTCAGTAGAGTGGAGGGATCGGAAGCCCGATTGGAGAGGGTCCAGGGAGGAGTTGGCAGAGAGGAGGTCCAGGCAGCAGGAGTAGACAGTGTCAGCAGAGGGACTGGGCTAATGGGGTTGCCAGTAGCAGTGGACAGCACCTAACTGGAAGCAGCTGAGTGAGGGTGTGGCTGAGCCAGTCCAGATTCAGTAGAGTGGAGGGGTCGGAAGCCCGATTGGAGAGGGTCCAGGGAGGAGTTGGCAGAGAGGAGGTCCAGGCAGCAGGAGTAGACAGTGTCAGCAGAGGGACTGGGCTAATGGGGTTGCCAGTAGCAGTGGACAGCACCTAACTGGAAGCAGCTGAGTGAGGGTGTGGCTGAGCCAGTCCAGAGACTGAAAAGCCAGAGAGGACTCAATAGCAGGCAAGAGCTGAGTGGGAGCTCTGCCTAAGAAGCTGTAACTCAGAGGGTGTTGCCTAAGCTAGTGGCTTGCGGGAGCGTGCCTGGCCCAGATGCCAAGAGAGCGCCAGAGGAAGTGTGCCTGCCTATAAGGACTATGAGTAGGAGCCAGAGGGTGTTGTCTAGCTTGGAAACTGGATAATAAGAGACTCTGTATATGGAATGCAGAGAATAAAGAGACTGTGTGAGCCAATTGCCTGGAGCGAGTGACCGTGTGGGGCTAATCCTGTCAAGACTCCCCCCAGGCAGGCCTATTCCTTCCACAGCGTACTATGAATCACAGCAAGGCTCAAGCAGTGCTCCTTTTATTACATTCAACTGTTTATTACATTCAACTGTTTATTACATTCACATGCTATTAAAACCAAACAAGGCTCATTTTAAAAAAGGAAAAGAAAAATCTGGAGGCAGATGTCCGTAAGAGGTTTGCTGGAGAGGGGGAGGAAGATGTGCTGTTGTCAAATGTTCAGGCTGCCTAGTCACAGTGCATCAGAAGTATGGCATTATGAGGATTACTTCTAAGATAAGAAAGCAGGAATTTATAACGTTAATGTCAAACTGATTCCAGCTGTTCCAAAAGCTCTGTAGACTACAAGACCTTGTGCTGGTATCAAACACATCATTTTTACTGATTGAAACAGTGTTTTGTGATATCCTGTCGCATCCTGCTACATGAAAAACAAGCAACAACTTTTAAACCTTGGTAAAAATTTCCTAAGTCACATTCTGCAGAAGTACTTCAGTATTTTAGAAACGTTTACCCCCAACCTCTTTTGCAAGTCTCAGTACTCCTGTAATTGAATGGTTTGGAACTAATAGAAACATCACTCCCGGAAGCATGAGCTTGTAGCAGACCTAGGTTTACACAATTTGGGATTTAAAAAAATTAATTAATTAAATAAAATAATATTAATAAGAGTCAGAACTCAATAGGAGACAAAATAATTTGATAACTCTAATTAATGTTGTTAGCTATGAAGCATCAACACATTGTCGCAGCAACAGATGTTTTCAGGCTGAGGCCCTACAAGCATTATTTCACTTTCAGCACAGGGGAGATTTTTTGATTGGTTGCTCTAATTCTGGTAGTTAACTCTTTGGAACAGGAACTGTCTCTCCATTATACATCTGCCTGCTATACCCAGCACACAACAGACACCCAAACCTGACTAGGATGCTTAGAATTAAAATTAATTAATTAGAATAAATAATCAATTTTGGTTCTCTACAGAGAATGGTAAACAGTTACCCCCTAACTATAGCCAGTTTCATCTAAGGAGCAATGAGACATCTGAGGTAGCAGGGACATGAAACATCCCTGACAATCTGGTGATTTTAGAATGGGTGCCAGACTGTAGCAACTCTCAACATATCAGAATTTACACAGCGGATTACCTCACTAATCCATCACAGATGTCTCTGCTTTTATTCATATGCTACGTACTAATAAAGAGTTCACTCTTTGTAAACAAATGATGCTGAAGCAAAGGCATAACAGCAGGTATCTTGCTAATACTACAGAAATATTTATTAGTAAATTTGTCCCTGAAAACCTCACCTGGAATATGTGCTTTGTACCTTATGTTTGGAGAGAGTTCTCTCCAAACAACTGCCCATCTTTTTACCAACTTCCTGAGAAATGCAAATGAACTTATATTATGGCAGCATAGGAGATCACTGAATTCTAGAATTTGATGGGACCTTAAGGTTAATCTAGTCCAACTCTCTGTTGTGAGACAGGATACCTTCCAAAGCTGACGGATGCTTGTCGAGTTTATTTTTGCAAACATCCCATAATAGTTTCCACAGCCTTCCTAGTCAACTTATTCCATTGTCCAATTGTTGTTACAACTAGGACGTTTTTAACAAAACTCTATGTATAAACCACCCCAATAGAGGATTAAGGGCTGCTTCCTTTCAGGCACTGGACACATAGGGTATTTTCAGACGTGACGGGCCAGTATTGGCCCGGTCACGGAATCACCTATTGATCCCCCGCCAGGATCAAATCGGCACGGCCAACAGATGTGCCAGCTGATTCCGGTGGGGTACCAGGGAGGGGGCGGGGCTGCGCGGCTCAATGTGCGGCCGCATAGCCCCACCCCACCCCACGCTCCCTAGGCCACCTACCCTCTGGGAGACAGGCAGGCACAGTGGCCAATNGCCACGGCCAATGCAGCCGCAGCGCCCGCCCGCCCACCCCCCCACCCCCCGGGGCATTGACCATGGCCGGGAATCAGTGGCGGGCACGGCCGCTGATTCCGGACCTTGGTCAGGGAACAGACATGACAACCCCGTGGATCACGGGCAGGAATCTCACTGACCACGCAAACGGCCTTGGTTCGGCCAGGAGGGCCGTTCGCGTGGTCAAAGAGATTCCCGCCCATGATTCACGGGGGTGAACAGCTGGCGGGAATCATGTTTTGTGCCAAGAGACGTTATGGTCCCTTGCTCACCATGTGGGTATATAAAGTGTGTCAAGCAAGGTGGACAAAATGAGCAGAGACAGCATATTAACTTATGAATCATAGAAGTACTGAGAAACCAAAAATAGTGTTGAAATTCTTCTGATGAGTTTATATTTCCAGTGTAAGTTCTATTTCTTCACTGTAGCATTTGTTCTTAATTTAATCTTTGAAAATTTAGAAGCAGGAATATCTACCACCACTTCTGTGATGGAGAACTAGTAAACAGCTGGCAGAAATCTCTTGGCAGGCAAAAACATTAGGGCTGGAAAGTTGCCTAGGGAGGAGGGATGTTGAAACGTTCAAAATATACATGACTTTAGGGTTGCAAAGCATTTTGGGGTTGGTTTGTTTTAGTTCTTCAGACTTATTGAAGATGTTGTATGTGCTCTAGTCAATCCTGAACTTGGCATGTGGCAGATATTATAGGCTTTTGTTTCTTGTTTGTGGATTTCTCTCAGCAGACAATTTGGGTTTGGTGAATCCAGCATCAGCATCAGGGCGCAGGGCACAGGACTAGATGACCTTTGAGGGAACTTCTAGCCCTAGGATTACATTTTAAAATCTATTTAGAACATGGAAGGTTCCAAAGCTAAGCAGTCTCTGTGCTCCAAGTTGTTGTGCCTGATGATGCTTCAGCCCTCTGCCCCAAAGCTGCCAGGAAGGGCCACTGCAGTAAGTTCTTGCTTGGCCCCTACAGCTCCGCCAAACCCTTCTGAGCTTGCCCAGGCTGATGAAGAGACTTCAGAAAACAATGCTGTCATCCTAGCATAAACTGAATATTTTCAGAGGCTAGGAACTTGGCTAAACTTGGAAGAATTATAATCATATTAAGAAGGAAGTTCCCTGATAAACCTTTCTAGGTACAGCACTGGCTAAACAAATATTTCCCCCCATTTCATTCTTGGGAAAGCTTTATTCTATTTGGGGTAGAAGATGAGTGGAAGGATTGATGACAGATGAAGAGCGCGGGGGGGCGGAGGTCCTGTCTGGTTCAGCTTCGTGGGGAGAGTTTCAGGAAGTGACGCTGGCCGATGCGGTGGATGTCCTGGGGTCTGTGAGGGCCACGTGTTGTCAACTAGATCCGTGCCCGTCCTGGTTAATAAAAGCTTCCGGGGAGACGTTGGGGACGGTGCTGGCGAGGGTGGTGAATGCGTCCCTTCGGCAGGGGAGGTTGTCGCCTTGCTTAAAAGAGGCTGTGGTGCGCCCCCTGCTGAAGAAACCATCGTTGGACGTAGACGCGCTCGCCAGCTACCGACCTGTCTCTAACCTTCCCTTTTTAGGGAAGGTTATTGAGCGGGCAGTGGCGCTCCAGCTCCAGGTTCATCTGGATAACATCGGGCTCCTTGACCCTTTTCAATCTGGGTTCCGCCCCGGCTATGGCACCGAGACGGCGTTGGTGGCCTTGGTAGACGACCTCCGCCGGGAGATGGATGCAGGATGTTCAACATTTCTCATCCTGCTAGATCTCTCGGCCGCTTTTGACACCGTGGACCATGGGCTGCTGCTGAGGCGACTGCGTGACCTGGGGGGTCTGGGCGGGACCGTTCTTGAATGGTTCCGCTCATTCCTCTCGGGGAGGAGCCAACGGGTAGTGTTGGGGGAGGAAACATCGTGCCCCCGCGCTTTACCGTGTGGCGTTCCGCAGGGTTCGATCTTGTCTCCATTGTTGTTTAACATCTATATGCAGCCCTTGGGGGAGGTCGTGAGAAGGTTCGGGGTGCGATGTCACCAGTATGCTGATGATACTCAGCTGTACCTCTCTTTTTCTACTGACCCAGACCCTGCTATCTCGTTGCTTTCCCAATGTTTGGAGGCCGTGGCGGAGTGGATGCGGCTGAGCAGACTGAAGCTTAACCCCGACAAGACGGAGGTGATGTTGGTGGGGAGGGCAAAGGGGGTGGTGGCCCCCCTGGTTGGGGGGGTTCGCCCTCCTGTAGCCCTGCAGGTTCGGAGTCTGGGGGTGATATTGGACGCAGAGCTGCGACTGGAGCGGCAGGTGGAAGCAGTCACTAAGGCTGCCTTCCGCCAGCTATATCTAGTACGTAGGCTGCGTCCGTTTGTCTCCGGCCCAGACCTGGCTTCCCTCATCCATGCCTTCGTCACCTCGAGGCTCGACTACTGTAACGCGCTCTACGTGGGACTTCCCTTGTTCCTGGTTCGGAGGCTGCAACTGGTGCAGAATGCGGCGGCTCGTCTTCTTACGGGGACGGGCCGCCAGGAGCATATTACACCGGTGCTCCGAGCTCTGCACTGGCTGCCGATATCGTGCCGAGCCAGGTTCAAGATGTTGGTGATGATCTATAAAGCCCTACACGGTCTCGGCCCCTCTTACCTTAGGGACCGCCTCACCCTTCACGCCCCAGAGCGGCTCCTGCGGTCCGCCGGGGGTGCCTTCCTGGAGGTCCCCCGTGTTAAGCGGGGGGCCACGATGGAGAGGGCATTCTCGGTGGTAGGGCCGCGGCTCTGGAACTCCCTTCCGGAGGAAGCTCGCCTGGCTCCTAGCCTATTAACATTCCGGCGTAGTTGTAAGACCTGGCTGTTCGCCCAGGGCTTGGGGAGGGAGGGGTAGGGGAATGTTTTAGTTCCCCCACCTATTTATATTTATATTGGTTCCTTGCCCTGCTTTAATATGATTGTGAATTTTAAAATTTTATTGTATGTTTTAATGCTGTGAGTCGCCCCGAGCTACGTGGCAGGAGGGGCGGGGTAGAAATGTATAAATAAATAAATATAAAATAAATAAAGGGAACTCGCACTACGTAGGGCTGCCCTTGGTGACTGTTCAGAAGCTGCAACTGGTGCAGAACGTGGCAGGTCACCTCCTGTCGGGGGTTGGGTGCCGTGAACACATTACACTGGTGCTCCAAAGTCTGACCTGGTTCCCTATAGCTTTCTGAGCACAATTCAAGGTGCTGGTTTTGACCTTTAAAGCCCTAACAGTCTGGGCCCCACATATCTGAGAAACCACCTGTCCTTCCATGCCTCACGGAAGTTCTGTGATTGGCTGGGAGCACCTCCCGTTGGGTACCATTGGTTCATCTTGTTCATATGATAAGGGCTCGCCAGGGGACATTTTCGGTTGCTGTTCTGATGCTATGGAATTGCCTTCCCCCAGAGGTTCAGTTGAGTCCAAACCTGAGCATCTTTCAGAGGTGGTGTAAGACTTCCTCTTTGTCAAGGCATTTGGTGGGCAGGCAGGGCCGGACCGAGGCATGTGCCCAGACACATGGCCCCGCGGCAGCCTTAGAGGGAAGGAGCACCGCAGCTGCAGGTTGGAGAGGGAGTCGGGACACATCCATTTAAAAAAATGTTTCCCCACCCCCATTGGTAGCAAAGCCTGCTGCACAGCCGCCTGCCCCGTCTTGGGTTTTTTTCCCCACGTGCCGTGGCCCTGCCCCCCCCCCCACTCCTCCAGGCACAGCACCCCACCGATGCTGTCTGCCCCGTGGGGAGAGTGAGATCAGGCAGCCGGGCCAGGGCTGCTCAGTGCTCACTGCCTCTACTGGAGGGAGCCAGCCTTTCCTTAGGGAGGGGGAAGGTAGTAAGCTCGCCCCTCCCCCCAGTCCGTTGTCTGCCCCGTGGAAAGGGGGAGAGTGGTGAGACCAGGCAGGCAGCCGGGCTGGGTTTGCTCAGTTCTCATTGTCTGCCTCTACCTTAGGGAGCCTTTCCTTAGGGAGGGGGAGGGTAGAAAGCTCCCCCACGCCCACCAACGCTGTCTGCTCCCAGAGCTGGCCCCAGGCACAGGGACCCCAATCCCTCACCTGCCTCTCCCTTGTCTGTAGGCTGCAGCAGCAGCAGCTGGGACAACCAATTGGACTGGTAGATAAAGCGGTTTGTTTACAAACAGCTCCTGCCCATGTGCTGATCAGAAGGCTGTAGCCTTGTACAAAAGGTTCTTCGAGATGGCACCTAACATTCTCATAACTGGATTGTGCACACTCACCCTATTCAAGTAATAGCCACAGGATGGTCTCGAGCTCCTGTAGTATAAAAAGCGTTCTCCCTCCTCAGAATGACAGTTCCTTCCAACCCTTTCTAGAAATATAAGAAAAAAATTCCATGCAGGGCTGGAAGGTTGGGTGTTGTGAGAACGTTGGGAGCCATCTCAAAAGAACCTTGTTTACAAGGTAGCAACCTTCTGTTCTTCAAGTAGCTCCTCACATGCTGTTTTTACATGGCTCTGCAGAGGGGTGGGGTGGGGAAGAGTCCGTGGGAACGCCAGTGCATGGATGGGGCATCCCCACTCACCCACCGGTGTGCTATCTGAGGTTGCTGCAGCACCAGTGGAGGCAAGCTATGACTAAAATGTTCTTTTCCCAGAGGCCCTCGAGTATTCAGGAGGGCAGATGGGCACAGATCCCCTTGGAGAAAAGGTTTTGCCCATGTAACTCAGGCAGCATAGAAGATGTATGTCATGTCTTGTGGAAATGCCAGTATTATGCATTAGATAGGCAGAAGTGGTTGGTCCCCCTAGAGGCCACATTAGTGGGAACAACACTACATAGGAAAACAGTGCTGTGTTTACAGGACAAGAGCTGGGAGACTATAAGGGCCTTGGCCAGATTCCTGTATGCAGCGCAGCTGCAACGGAAGAGGAGGGTTAAGGACACTGAACATGGTAAAAGTCAAATGTGTAAAGGTGCAAATTCCTGTAGTTTACTTCTGCATATCTTATATTTAGTATGCCGATATTAGACGTGCACACAAGATGCATATAAGATGTATAAACTGTCTTTTGCGAATTGTATTTTAGTGGTTATTTGTATTTTTATTCTTATTTTTGTACAAAATGTATGTGGTTTTTGGCTGAAGCCGTTACTAATCACTCACTCACTCACCCACCAATCATCCACACCCACATAGTAACCACCGTTTCCCCCGATTGCGCCTTGCATGGGGACGGGTGGGGGGGATGCGTGTTAGGCGGGCCCACACAATTGAAAACGAATGTGAAAGGAAGCTATAAATTTCAGTGCAGCCAGAAGGTTCCGCCGGCCTTTGGGGCCCCGCAGCAAGGCTTGGCACATGGCCCCTCAAACCCTTGGGCCAGCCGTGTGGGCAGGGGTAGGGCGTTGCTGGGTGGGATAGAGTTGTGAAGGGGACTGGTAGGACACGGCCATTTTCACACAGTGCTGCTGGGTGCAGGGATGGGTGTGTGCCAGTGGTGGGTGTGCTCCCTTTCCCACAGGCGCACATCCATCTCCACCCACCTCCATTTTGTTGGATGGCTCCCTGGGTGGGTGGAGATAGGTGTGCATTGAGAGCACGCACGCACCCCCACCCACCGCCCGTGGTGTTTCCATGGGCTCACACCCATCCGCACCCACTGCCGTGGCATGCTCACAGACGCACCACCACATCCAGCGGGGGGGTGTGTGTGTGCGTGCGTGCTCTCAATGCACACCTATCTCCACCGTGTAATAAAGGTCATAGAGAGGTGGTCTTGGGTGGGATTTTTTTTTTTGGAGGGGGGGGGTTGTATTCTGTTTTTATATATGTTGCTAGCTGCCCTGAGCCTTAGCGAAGGGTAGGATAAATATTTAAAAAAATAAAAATAATTTTAAAAAATATATAAATAATAATAAAATGATAATTATAACAATAATTATAATTTCAGCCCAAGACATGCAAGGCCTCAATTGCAATGGTTAAGAAGTTTGGCAAAGTTTACATCAGTGAAAACAAACAGGAATCATTAGGTAGCCTTGACTCTAGGTGTTGATACTACACCACCCCATAATCAATGACTGAGTACCTGCGTATGCAAGGCACCCCAAAACACCCAAGTCTAAATACCATTGGAGTTGGATGTCAGAATTCAAACTAATTTCAATGGGCTTTGACTTATTTCTTAAAATTTGTGAGTCAGCTCAACTCATTTCAAAAATTGTTGTACAACAATATTTCCTACGTTTGTGCTATATGCATTCACACTGGCTGTACCACCACTTCACATGGCTACTTTCATCCAGTAACCTTTGTTCTGCTTTCCATAGTAATAACAAAAAAAAGCCAGGAGCACAGACCAAACATCTGTTTAGTTTCTAAAAACAGAAGTCTCATCTGTGAAGCATAACTGAATTGCAAATATTCATAGATTCTGCTTCTTTGCCAACTACATTGGTCAGGCATTTTTAAAGGTGACAGGAGAGACAAAGCTAGTTTATTTTTCTTCCCCAATTCTTTCCTAAAAAGAACAAAAGAAATTGCTGAGAGTTAGCCTAACTCTCTTCCTACTGAAGTCAAGAAGAATTTTCTCTTTGACATCAACAGGAGTCAGGGCTAAAGCTAAGAAAGCTTTAATAAGTCTCACTACCAATCCAGGATGGTTTGCAATGTCTGAACAACAAAGATTAAGATAAAAGTTATCAGACCAACTTCTGTTGGAGAGCATATGCAAGCTTGCGGGTCACAAAGGCATGTTAAAAAGTCACCACTGCAGGCTGAACAATTACAGAACAGGTATATCTAGGACAGCAATCATTTAGAAGGAGACTGTAGGAAAGAAAGATAGCATTAAAATACAAAGAAAAGAAAACAGCAAGCTGTCTGTTACACATTTCTATAGTGGAGGTTGTTTGGTTTTTTATGTGCCAGTTCATTTATTTACATACGAATTGATTCGTTCCACCAGCATAGCTTACATGGAGGCATACTTTGAATGAAGTACATCAAATGCTGTGATTAACATGTATAGGTTGCCTGTACTTTGGTTTTCCCAGGGGAAGGGAAAGGTGGGGATGTTGTTAATGTCTGCGGCAGAGATGTGTTGGCAGGTTTTATTCCTGCTACTTTGGCAGGGTCTTGTTCCAGTTTGGATAGGGATTGACTTGGGTATTACTCATGATTACCAAGATTTGAGAAGTTGTGGAGAAGGAGTGTTTGAAGACCAGAAGAAGGGGTTCAGGAAAGATTTCTTTAATGGTCAGGCTCCAGTCAATTATGGGTTGTAGCCATTTTGTTGTCACATGTAGTAGGTTCCAGCATGGAATGGAAATTGACAGCTACAGGTGTGCGGCTGGAGGGTTCCTCCTTCTTATATCGTAGCAGGTTCTCTTGACGTATTTCACAAGCCTGTTCCATTATACAGTCCACCTCTCTGATGGAGTGCCCTTTTTTGTCTCCATCTTTTACATTTGAGACCAATATAGCAGCTACACAATATTCTTTTAATTATTACACAAGAGTCATAATTATAAGCTTTGGTGTGGTCCATTTATACAAGAAAGCCTCCCAATTAATCCCTCATTACAAGATGGTTTAATTCACTGTGGTAGATATGTCTGCTATTGGGGCCTTATTCATTAAATGTTTATTCGCGTATGTTTCAACGGTGATCATTATTTATTTATTTATTTCTACCTTGGCCCCTCCTGTTCACAGAGCAGCTCGGGGTGGCTTACAAAATATATCAACAGTAAAAACACATAAAATATCATTAAAAACATTTTAAAAGATAAAAAGAACTAAATGGGCAGAATTCCCCCTCCCCAACCCACCCCACCCTACCTGTCCCGTCTCCCTCTCCAAAGGCTCGGCGGAACAGCCAGGTCTTACACGGTCTACGAAAAGAGGGGAGATCCGAGGCCAGGCAGGCCTCCGTCGGGAGGAAGTTCCACAGCCTGGGAGCGACCACCGAGAATGCCCTCCCCATAGTCGCCACCTAGGCAACCCGGGGGACTTCAAGTCGGGCATCCCCGGCCAACCGCAGGAGCCGCAATGCAATCCGGGGCCTGAGGCGGTCCCACAGGTAAGCTGGGCCCAGGCCGTTTAGGGCTTTATAGTTCAGTACCAGCCCCTTGAATTGGGCCCAGAAGATAATAGGCAGCCAGCGCAGAGAGCGGAGCACCGGTGTAACATGATCCCTCTAGTTACTGGCTGGTCTCCCTTCTACCCTTCGCCTCGAAGCTTCTGGAACATGTTGTCTACTCCCACTGCCTGGATCTCCTCTCTGCCAACTCCTCCCTGGACCCTCTCCAGTCTGGCTTCTGCCCCCTTCACTTCACTGAAACTGCCCTTGCCAAGATCACCAATGATCTACTTGTCGCCAAATCTAAGCACCTTTACTCCATTCTTGTCCTCCTTGACCTCTGTGCAGCCTTTGACACTGCCGACCACTCACTCCTACTGGACTTTCTCCGCTCCCTAGGCTTCTGCGGCTCTGTCCTTGACTGGTTCTCCTCCTACCTCTCTGACTGCTCCTTTAATGTGTCTCTTCCCAATTCTCCTCCTCCCCCTCTCGGTTGGAGTTCCCCAAGGCTCTGTCCTGGGCCCACTCCTCTTCTCTATCTACACCCTGTCCCTTGGCAAACTCATTGCCTCCCACGGCTTCCAATACCACCTTTATGCTGACAACCCTCAACTCTCTCTCTCCACCCCCCCTCTCTCCCCGTCTGTCCAAGCTCGCCTCATCAACTGTCTCTCTGACATCTCCGCCTGGATGTCCCAATGTCAGCTCAAACGCAACATGACTTAAGACTGAACTCCTTATCTTTCCTCCCAACCCTTCCTCTCCCTCTTCCCGGTCCATCCTTATTGATGGAGTCACCATTCGCCCCATTCCCTAAGCCCGTAGCTTGGGCTTTGTCTTCAATACTCACCTTTCCTTTAAATCCTACACTGACTCTGTTGCCAAGTTCTGTCGCTTCGCCCTCCACAACATTGCTCGGATTTGCCCCTTTCTCTCTGTCTCCTCTGCCAAAACCCTTGTTCACGCCATGGTCATCTCTCGTCTTGACTACTGTAACCTCCTCCTTACTGGCCTCCCCTGCTCTCACCTGTCCCCCCTTATCTCCATCCAAAACTCTGCTGCTAAGGTCATCCACTCAGCCTGTCGCTTCAACCATGTGCAGTCTCTCCTCTCCTCACTTCACTGGCTCACCCTTCCACAACACATCCTTCACAAACTCCTGGTGTTCACATACAAATCCGTTCACAACCTGGCTCCCTCTTACCTCTCAGCCTAATCTCCTTACACACTCCTGCACGCACTCTTCGCTCCTCCTCTGCCCCCTCCCTCGCTCTCCCTCGTCTCCCCTGCTCCCCTAACCGCCTCCGTCCCTTCTCCCTTGCTGCCCCCCATGCCTGGAACTCCCTCCCTCCCCACATCCGCCTTGCCCCCTCCCTCCGCACCTTCAAATCCCTCCTCAAAACCCACCTCTTTCTCGCCGCCTTTCCCACCACCTGCTAGAACTTTCCTTCAATATTTACTGTCTGCCCTCCCCGCAGACTCCTGCCTAACTGCAACCAAGCCAAGCACGGGCACCTGAGACTTCGCATCTGCTGAATGTTACTTATCCCATGTCTCTCCCTATGTCCCCTCTCCTAGTCTCCCTCCTCTGTGTCTATTAGATTGTAAGCCATAGGCAAGGACCATGTCTATCTTATTGTTCTGTAAAGAACCAGGTACATAGCTGGCTTCAGGGGAGTCCTGGTACCACCCCCACCACCCGAAGGGGAAAATTGCACTGAACAGCAATTGGCGCTCCTTATGTATAATGCTAACCTTATGATAGTGGGGGAAGAGGCGCTCAGGGATCCTGTGAAGGGTAGTACCTTCATAGGACCCCAAGGAAGGAGCACTATGGATATAATCTCGACAAGTCGGGAAGCTATGGATCGATTGGAGAATTCAAGTTGATTCCCAGACCAGAGAGTGACCATTTGGTCCTCGGAGTGAATATTTCGATTCAGAATTGGTGTGAATGGGCTGGTGTAGTCCATCCCCCTGAAGTTCTAGCCGGTAGGATCAGAAGGATACCTCAGGTCTCACTTATTATTCATTTCCAGGCTCTCTGTTCAGTGGGAAAACTCAAAGAGTTGGGCTCCCAAATTCTGCTTTCGTATGAAAATGCAACTGTTCTTCAGTGCTATGAAGAAATCATTGGCAGCATACAGGGGGCATTTGTGGTAGGGAAACCCAAGCGATACCACCTGGGAAATTATCCCTGGTATGACCGGGATTGCAAATCGAGATGGGCTAGGGACCCCAGTTCAGTGCACCATGAAAAGTTTCAGAAGGATAGGAGAGCCTATGGTTTGCTACTGAGAAACAAAAGGGCTAACTATTTCAATGACACCTGGGCCCGTTTGATTGTGGCCCACAGGATGGGGGACTCTTATAAGTTTTGGCAAAGTATGAACAAGCTACTTAAACCTCGGAAAAGTATCAATAGCCCCAAGGTATCCAACGATCTGTGGGAGACCATTTTTGGCCAACTTTATGAGGATCCTCAAGAGCCAGATGTATCTGACCGGCCTACCTTAGGAGGAGACGAGATGGTTTCAGATGTCCAGAGTACAAGGATAGACTTTTCTGAGGACCAAATTGTTGGAATAATTCTGTCCCTAAGAACAAATAAAGCCCCTGGCCCAGACTTTGTCACGCAAGAGATGCTACAGGCGGCTCCGCAGTGGTGGGCGTCGGTGCTAAACAGACTCTTTAACAACATCAGTATCCACCTTAAGATCCCCCCCTCCTGGCAGCAGAGCTGGATCGTTCCAATTTTTAAAAAGGGCTCTGGAACAGCTCCAGTATGCTACCGTCCTATAAGCCTGTTGTCGGTGGTGGGCAAAGTTTTTGCGAGATGTTTGCTGAAGCATCTTGAATATTGGGTAGAAGCCAAGTCAATTATCCCTCAGGAGCAGTTTGGTTTCGGAAAAGGAAAATCAACAATAGACTGCTACTTTATACTGCAACATGTCATTCATAAATACCAGAGGATCAGGAAGGGCAAATTATTCCTGGCCTTTATTGACTTAACCAAAGCCTTTGATTCCATCCCTCGGGCTTGTCTTTGGGAGAAGCTCTCTGCGCTGGGGATAAATGACAATCTCCTGGCACTTATAACACAGCTGTACTCCAATAATAGGGCAAAAGTTAAAACAGGCCCAAATAACCAACTGAGTAAAGATATTTTTGTCCAGAGGGGGGTCAGACAGGGGTGTGTGCTGGCCACTTTACTGTTTAATATTTACCTTGCGGACCTTGTCAAGTCCCTGACAGCGGAGGATACTTACCCCCCTAAACTCGGTACTTACTGCTTGAACATCTTGCAGTTTGCCGATGATTTGGTCCTAATCTTCCAGACAGCGAAGGGGCTGAAGCGATCGATACAGGGCCTGGATAGCTACTGTGCCCTAAATGGGTTGTCACCTAACCCACAAAAATCCAAGGTTATGATTTTTGGTTACTGCAAAGCATCGGTAAAGTGGGAAATTGCTAAGCACCCACTTGAGGTGGTGCAATCCTTTGTCTACCTTGGGGTGACCTTCTCTAGCAGGGCTATGTGGTCCAGGCACATACAAGGATGGGTAGTAAGAACAGCCCAACTTGCGGGGGCAATAGGTAGGGCGGCGGGGATTTCTCAGGGCGTGCCAGTTTTGACCTTTTTGAAGGCATACAGAGCCAAAGTCCCGCCTGCGGCAATGTTCAGCCTAGAGATTATCCCCCAACCAATAATTAAACCCCTGGAAAGGGTGCAGAACTCTTTTCTTCGCAGAATCCTACAGGTGGGGAAGGATGTTCCGTGTCCTGTGCTGAGAGCAGAGACGGGTATGCCTTCTATGGAGCTGCATGCCAAATCTGCTCTGATACGATATTGGCTAAGGGTGGTTTCCCTACATGAAAACTCTCCCGTGGTTGTGCCTTCAAGAGGAACTGCAGTATGAGGGTACTCGAGGCTATCCATGGCTCAGGTATCTGGGCCATCTCTTACAGAGTTAGGGTTTCTCTTTTGCCTATTTTGCCGGGAAATCCCTGGTGGGGATTAGGAAAGAAATCCAGGCTAGATTAGAGGACATCCAAGGGCAAGAAGATATAGCGACGGTAGGGAGATGGAGGGTCGCTCCCTGGCTCTAGTCAATTAAGGTGATCTGGGGGATAGAACCATACTTAGACATTTTACAGAGTCGCAGACTCCGGAGAAGTTATACGCTTCTCCGGTTCCAATTGGTGAAGACTGCGGTGGTAGAAGGGAGGTACAAGAGGACCCCTTATGAGAGACGGGTGTGTACTTGTTCTCAAGGAGGGGTTGAGACCGTTCAACATTTCTTGTTCACCCGTCCTTATTATACTGCTCTTAGGGCGGTTTGGTTCCAATCGATTACTTATGACGCCCTGTGTATAGTATTGGGTCAAGGGTATAAGAGTCTGCTCTCCCAAAGAAATAAAGAAGATGTGGTGGCTCTCGCATCCTATGGCTGGTTGGCCTCCCAGAGACGGGAAGTGTTGATAAAGGAGATATGTGGGAAATTTGTGATCCTGTAAGATTGGGGTGGGTGGGGTGGGGTGTGTATGTTGTATTTCCAATCTTAAATGGCAGTAGCAGGGAATGTCTGCATATATGGTAAAAGGTGATACGATCTGGCACAATGTGGTGTAATGTGATATGATTTGGTGTTCTACTATTGTGTTATCATTGTTACTCTGATTATTGTATTTTATTTTATTTTATTTTATTTCGGTTGCTTTAAATTTGACGGCTATAGCGGAAGCTGAATGCCAAATAAATAATAAACATAGCTACTATACAAATGCTAATAATAATAATAAGGTTGCATTTGGTAAGAGGCAAGAATTCCTTCATGAGTACAGTAGAGACCTACAAACTGGGATACTTAAGAATTCCAGATACCCATTATGTCTTGGGGGGGGGGGGGGGGGGGGGGGGGCGGTAGAAGGGAGGGGAAACTGTGTACATAAAATCTGGTTTAGCTTGTCTCCAATTGGGGCTTCTGCCTAGCACTGGACAGCTGTTTTTCAGCAGCACTATATAGGTGATCACCGGTTAAACAAACACCTCAATGAGGGTCTCTTCCCTTGCTAGGATTAGAGCCAGTGCTGCTGCAAGCTGTGAACAGATACCCCCAAGTCCAAAAACACCAGCTCCAACAAAGGACACCCCTGCAATTCTGGTGTCTACACATCCAGAATTCCTCTCTACTGTATGTGTTTTAATTATGAAAGGCATTAAATTATTAAATGAGCCCCATAGTACTAAATGCTATGATTCCCAAAATTTTGCAGCATAATCTCCAATTTGAGACTAAAGGCTGCTTTCACAGGTTACACAATGGGCTATTATAATAACCGGAGAGAATACCAGGTATTATAATTCTGAAATGTTTGTAATGTGTGAATGCATAATTCTCCTTTTATGCTGCAGTATCTCTGGTCTTTGGAAAAGCCAGGGCCAGCCTTAGGATTTGCAGGGCCCAGGGCAAAAATGAAACATGGGGGCCCTGGGGGCCCCTCCTCCTTGGGGGCAACTTCTGCAGTGCCCTGAAGGTGCTCATGTTTGGGGCCCCACTGAGAGGGAGTGGTGCCCCCACAACCTGTCCTGGTAAAAACAGAGGTCACCGTGAGGCCCTCAAGAAGAGCGGGGCACGGGGCAGCTGCCCTAGGTTGGCCTATGGTAAGGTCGGCCCTGGGAAAAGCCCATGGTGTAATCTGTGAAATCAGCCTCAAATATAACCCTTTGACTTCAGACAGCAGCCAAGATGCGCAAAGCAGATTAAATGAGTCAGGACTGTGACTCCACAAGGTCCCACCCCACAGTTTAGGGACTTCCACTATAAGGAGCTAGACTGTACCTTCCCCAAAACGTTTATCGGTCCATCACACTCTTAAAGCAGCTTTGCTCCATGGGATTAACAATCATAAGTTACCTTCAGATCTCGGTGGATTGTGGAAGTTTTACATTGGTGCAACCGGGCTACAGCTTCACAAGTGTCACAGAAGATTTGCAGAACTTCATTCTCAGTGAATCCCGTCTGTAGGCGCTGGTTCATTAGGTTCACCACTTGACCTCCTGGAAGGGGGAAGAAGTCAAACAGATACCACACTAACTTAGTAGGGTCACAGGCAGGCAGGTTCTCAAAAGCAATTCTGGGCACATTAAAATGGATCTGCCTGGTAGAGGTAGGGACCTATCCATAACTATTGATTGTACAGTGCCAGGTACATTGCTGATGCTATATAAATAAATAAATAATAATAATAATTAATAATATTAAGGAAGGTGTTGCTCGAGAAAAAGGCTAGGAATCAAGCTTCTGATTTCAGTTTGGGCATGAATTCCCTGCATGGTCTTTGACATAACAATTACTCCATTTCCCTGCCCCAAGCCCCACCTGTAAAACAGAGTTTCATGGGCCCATTAGGAAGCACTCTGCAAACGTTTAGTTCTTGGAAACTGCCTTGGAAGTGACTGGTAATGCAGCTGGTAATATTTTAAGGTTTAGTCTAACATCCTTCTCCCTGCATCAACACTAGAAAAGAAACATCATGTTCTAACATGGTTTGGGAACAAATTGTGGTTTTTTTCATGCCTGTGTGGACCTTTTATTATTATTATTATTATTATTATTATTATTAAACATTTATAAAGCGCCAGCTGCATGACCTGGTGCTGTACAGAACATAGTTAAGTGAATAAAGTTTTGCCATTAGACAATTAAGCTAAAATAATGGAGGGTTGGTTAGAGACAGAACCCCAATGTATTTATTTATATAGAGAAGGATTTAAGTTTTTCTGATTGTACCAAGCACCTACTCCATGAAAATGTAAGGCTTCTTTGAGGTCCCTAGCATGAGGCACTCAATGTTACTAGTCACATTTGACTAAGTTTATAGAAAATAATTTTAAATGATTTACAAAGTTCTGGAACATGATCTGTAGTACATATCAGTGGCATTAAGCTAAAGTTCAGCTGCACATACCGATATCAGAACCTGATTATTTTTTCAGCTAAAGGCAGAATGCCATGAGCTATCTTCACCAGGAAAAAAGCTAGTAGCAACAACAACACACCCAACCCCAAAACAACCAGTTAATGATTTGGGAGTATTTAGCTTCCCAAGTGAGATAAACTAGACATTTTCAAAATAATTTTCATGACACTATTAGGCATTTCAACAAAGGCCCAAACACAAGACAGCTGTTACAATTTTCAGTCTAACTCCATTAACTATCGGAAGATTCTCAAACTGCAGTTCAGACTTCTAGTATAAAAGTGAACAGGGCTGCATTCACACAAGCTTTTTTTCCCACCTCCTAAATGTTTTATGCAGACTGTTATTTCACTTTTAAAAATATTCTCAAGTGCTCTCCCCTGCTTTTAAAAAGTTACCCCCTCTTGCCCTTTCTGCTGTTAGGTATTCCATAATGCTGCATAGCTCTACACTAACTCTATGGTGCAGACAGACTGACAACAGGATTAAACCCTTCGCATATTATACAAAATACATTTGGTGGAGTTATCATAATTGTTAAACCTAGGTCTGAGTTAGATTTGGGGGCTAGATGTGCATTACATGTGCTGCATCTTGCAAGCTAACCCTTTCACACATTCAAAAAAAATAAAATAAGCAGGGTAATTAGATTTCCCACAACTTAGCATCTTGTGTGAATGCAGCCCAAGTTTCAAGCTAAAGCACAGACGTGGTTTGTGTGTATATTAACCAGGCAAATTACTTAATCATTTTGTTTCTCAGCAGATATTAATTTCTTACTGTGCAGCTAGGAGAAGCAGACCAATTTTGCTGACGCTCAAAGGCCTCGGGGTGTTTTGGCTAAAGGGAAATAAATACAAGCCCCCAGGGAGTTCATAAGAGGGAAAGCATTCCACAGAAGTCCTGTGTTGAGCTCTCACTCACCTCTGCAAAAATCCATTAGGATTAAAACTTCCCACACATCCCCACTGCTCACAGAGTTTATACTTGAATCAATGTATCCAACAATGTTCTTGTGTCCAGACAAATCCCTCTGAAAGGAGAGAGATGTTCAAAGTGTAAGACAGCGATAAACACACACATTTCAACAGGTTCCTATGCTAATCAGGATTCCTGGTGCTTACACTTAGTTCCAACTCAATTGTTTGTCATACAGTAGTAGTTATGGTTCAAGTCTGGTTCTGGGTTGTTTGTATGAAGATATATAAGAAAGTACCATTGAGCAGTATGCAGTTTAGTTTCCTGAAGATGTTATTTTTTCTCTGTACAAAAGCGTGAGTCAAGAAATGTGCTCCAAGAGATGGAAATGCCTCATTTGCCCTCCGGACTCCAGCACCCTATTCTCCACACATTTCAGCACTCACTAGTAGAAACAGAAGTCATTGTACTTGTGTGCACAGGCGCAACTGAGGGCAGACCTTGTACTGGCTTGCAAGAAGTACTGCAATTATAATTTAGTTACTCAAATAGGATTACACATCAAAAGAGGAAGTCAGTCCCATGTGGTACCAAATTTATAGGACTGACGGGTGTTAAAATCCTTCTTTTTTCCACTAGGAGAGATGTACAACTCAGACATTCCAAGTAAGGTAGTATCATATTGAAAATCAATTTTTAGTGTAAAACCACAATTAAGAACATACAACCAGAGCCGGCCTTAGGATTTGCAGGGCCCAGGGCAAAGATGAAACGTGCGGGCCCTGTGGCCCCTCCCCCTTGGGGGCAACCTCTGCAGTGCCCTGAAAGTTGTCGTGTTTGGGGCCCCACTGAGAGGGAGTGGTGCCCCCACAACCTGTCCTGGTAAAAATAGAGGACACCATGGGGCCCTCGGGAAGAGCAGGGCCCAGGGCAGCTGCCCTAGGCTATCCTGTGGCAAGGCCAGCCCTGCATACAGTTCTTGAATTTCATAAGTGGGGAAAAAAATAACTAAATAGAATTCTAGCAAACAAGCTTTCTGGGCATTACTGAAAATGTAACACAAAGATGATATCTTAGCTTTGCATACACAGTATTAAGCTATAGCCAAGATGAAATCTGGGAGTTTTGCAGCAGTGCGTTGAGCAAAACCCTGAAAGTGATGAGATTTACACAAGGAAAAGTAACATGGTTTCTATAAAAAATGCATGATTATATGTAATCCACCTCTTTCCATGGAGGAAAACTTCATTTATAAATTAATTCTATGGGATAAGGATGATTTTTTTAAAAATAAAAAATTAGGAGGCTGGAGTTGTGAAGCATCATTTAAAAGAGGCAACTCGAGATCTGTAAAAGTTCAGATGGGGGTTGGAGGTCTAAAATGCAGAATCCTGTGATTTAGCTTCCACGCTCCAGCCTCCCCAAACAACACATTTTGAAGTTGTCGTTCTATCATTAAATAGGTATTTAACTTTTTCCCCACAAACAGGCTCATAGTATTTTTAAGAGACTGGATTCAAGAATCTTAAAGTCAGTCATATTTATAAAGAAAGTCATTATTGTGTTCAGACAAGAGCTACTGGATGTACACATTAGGTACAGTATGCAGACACATTCACACACTAAATTACTCTCACTCATAGTTCAGGGGCTGTCTCTCACAGCCTTGAAGTCTACCACTCAAGAGGCTAGAGCGGATCAGATTCAGTCACATCACGACATTGTACAACATTGGAATGTCAATTCATGCAATTCCACAAACACGGTGGGATCTCGGAGGATAACACCATGGACTCACCATGATCTGAATTTCTCGTTTGCAGATCTGTAGGTCATGCTCATTGTTGACGTACATTCTTTTCAGGGCACATTTCATTCCATTACTAGTCCTCACCAGAAACACTATAGCAAATCCACCTGCAGGAGACAAAGTGAAAACAATCTCAGTTAGTGAGTGGCAAAAAACTAAAACCCGACCATATCCTTGCTTCCAAGCCTCGTCACTTGGATACTGTCTGTTTTCACAGCATATTAAAGTGAGTAAGGAGGATGCTGAACAGCTCCCATCAGAGCAGCAACGATTGCATCTTTGATTAGACAGTGCTAGTACAGGTTGTATCTCTTCTTAGAGACACTGAAGGGGCAAGTTTTCAATTAGTGAAATCAAAGTCAAGAACGTATTGATAGTAACAAGCAATTATTCAAGTTACTTAGTGCAACACATGGCGTTTTGTTGCTCCATTAGCTTCCATTACGTAGAGGAAATCTGGAATATAAAACAGCAACATTGCCTTCTGCAAGAGTTGGAACTGCAAGATACCCATTGCGTTTCCTACTGCCTTGAGTCAAGGGCATTTGCAACTTGAAGCACTTGCACAAATCGCTTTGGAAGTCCAATTCACGCAACACTCAGTACAAAATAAGCCCGTGTGCTTTGCAGTTATGGCATGGCTTTGAGATCAGGTCATTCATTTTGTATTGTTTTCCTTGCCTCAAAAAGGGGGGGAAACCTACACAAAACCTGCACAACTACTTGAACCAAGGCACAAGAGGGATGGAAATACATTTAAGGTGTCCACAGTCCAAGTAAAATAAGCCAGTGACTTGTCGCTTCTCAGTATACGCCCCACCCACCCCCGTACACTGCTGAACTCCACGTCTCTCAATGGCCATAAGAAACTCCAAAAACTATCAATTATCTCCAAGGAACCTGGACATTTTTCAATAAGGAGTTCACCATCAACATAGGCTAAAAAGAAATATGACAGAGTGGTGGGTTTCCCCCTACTCCCTTTTCTTCAGATGGGGCAGGACAGAAAGAGCTGAGAAAGAGAAACTTCAGATGTTCTTACAGAAGGCAATGCATACATACCCTAGCATAGTGAAATGTGAAAGGAAGACACCTACAGGTAGATGTGCAGGTGGGTCTCCAAAAAAAAAAAAAAAAAAGGATCAGATCTTCCAATTCAAAATATTTCATTTTTGGAAGAAATGTGTGTTTTAAAAGGGCTGTGTCTATTTGTTAATAACTTGCATACACAAAAAAAAAATAATCAAGTCTGCTTTTTTCATAATTTTTTTTGCTTCTCTCTTGGTTCTAGTATTCCTAAGGAATATTTTCTCCCACTGTAAGGGGAAAAAACTGACACTACCTTAACAGTTGTGCTACCACTCACCTATAACCATTAGAGAATCTAGCCTCCCACAACATCTTTCATGCAAAATGAAGCTCAGTCTTTCCTCTTTTATTATCAAGGTTCAGTAATAAAAGATTTCCAAACCCTTTCACTTCAGTGCTGGACAGAACAGAAAGCTTATTGGGGACTGTGGTTTTCAGACATCTAAACTTTCAGCCTGGCTGTCAAATCAAAATAGTTTTGAGCAAGAGTTCCAAGAGCTGCCAGTGTACAATTAGGATGATATAGAACATTAAATATGAAAAAAGATGAAGTGCTGAGCTATACATTATATTGCTTCCCATTTAAAATTAAAACCTTAAAAAATGCACATTAGGACTGAAACTTGATATTTGAGCAAGCAAATTTCAAATCTGCATTAAAGTTGCTTTTCAGTTACTCCCTCTCTCCGGGCTTCCATGCAGGAGGGGTGGGGCTACAGGGCTTTCATGCCCCTTTCTAAAGTAACCCTGCCCCTTACAGAGCCTTGTGACATCACAACATTCCACAGAGGACAATCCCTATGGCTCACCTCCTTTCTGGCCACAGCCAGCCTCAGAAGCCCCAATTTCTCCTAGTTATCAAGGGTGCTCCAGGCTGACCCAAAGAAAAACTGAAGTTTCCCCTCGAGTCTCTCAGTCAAAACCCGGAGGGAAAACCTGGAGAGGTGCCAACCATAGCAGAGCTTGAGGAACCTCAACAAATCAAATTTCCTCTTGTTCTAAACATACGTACACAGTGTAAGAAACAATATTTTCCTTGAAGACATCAGAATTTTCATAGCAAAGAGCATGATACAACCACCACCATCCCTACTTTACAAACACAAAACCACAGTACAGACGAATGGAGTCTAGTCCAAAGTACACAAGCAGCCCCCAAAGTCGAGCACATGTTGAAATTTGCTTCCTGGACCAAGGCATAAGTGACTTACTCAAGGTCACACAGGAAATCAGACAGAAATGAGAGCTGAACTACAAACTCCTTGTAGGAGGCTGCATGGCTGTCAAATCTTTGCAGGGTTAGGACCACCTTCCTACCTTCATTAAGCAGATTAACACCATCTGGTTTAATTTTATTAAAGCAAGATATTGCTCATCACCTAAAACAAGCTTTCAAGTTGTGTTCCCTCAATGGCTGCTTGTGTCAGGCAAACCCAACCTCTGGGTTCTCAAGTCTGTACTCTTTTGAGGTAGGTAGCTCTCTGGGCTCCCAGTTCCAGGCAACCCCCCAACGGTTGTGGTCTCCCTGCCTAGCCAAAATATTTCCTACTCCTTCCCTGGACCATTCTTGTTGGTCTACCAAGCACTGTCAATCAGGATCAGAGCAGTAGCAGCACAGTACCCCCACTCTCCCTCCTGCTAGAAGCTTTAGCACAGGGGTGGGGAACCTGTTCTGTCCCAGGGGCCACATTGAAAATTAGTACGAGCTTCAAGGGCCACATAGGGTGTCTTTGGACATAACACTGTTCAGTGTTCTGTAACAGTGTCCTACCGTTACAGTGTTTAGACATACCGTCAACACAGTGTTCACCCCAAACACTGGAAGTGAACAACTGCCAGGTCTTGACACTTTAATCAGTGTTTGGGGTGAACACTGTGTTGACAGTATGTCAGTAAACACTGTAACGGTAGGACATTGTTTCAGAACACTGAACAGTGTTATGTCTAGACACCCATAGAGGTTGGGAGCATGGGTTCTTAATGGGTATATTCAAGAAAAGGAGGGCCCAGACCTTGGATCTGTGCTGTGGATCTTTCCCCATCCCTTGTGTGCTTGCCCTCCTCTCTGCTCCATTATCTGGAGCTCAGTTTGTCAGTGCTTAGGGGTAGAGACTGGAGCCAGATCCAGGCACTGGAAAGGGGCCACATAACTTGCCGAGGGCCGCATTTGGCCCCTGGGACTGAGCTTCCCCACCCCTGCTCTAGCAGGAGCCATAGGGGCATCACACTGTGACCAGTCTCCACACTGGGGGGAGAAGAGCAGCACTGCCCTCATGGGTGAAACCGGCCTTGCTGCCTCTCGGGTTCCTGAGAGGAGGCACTTCTGCTGCACCCCTCTCTGACCCTTGCTCATTCCAGGACTCACTCCCCCTGCCACCTGGGACTTTTTGTGTGGCCCCTTTCCCCTTGCATGGAGCCCAGGACTATTACCATGTCTGCCCTGGCAGATCAGGGTCAAATATGGCCAAGGTACTGACTCACTAAAACTTTCTCCTGGAAGGATATATAATGTGGCACCTGGCCACATCCCTAAAATTCTAGTTTACCAACATATGGGAAATGGTTGTATTTACGTTGGTAAACTAGAATTTTAGAATACATTCTAAAATACGTACACATTCATTTTACTTATATGTTTATAATGTATCATCTACAACAAGAAGTTGTTATACTTTCACAGTCTTCATTTTTGTATTTTGAGGGAGAAGGGACAGTCAGAGGAAAGGAAAAGAGAATTATTCTGATAGCCACAAGTGAAATCTTAAAGTGAAGAAAGTATTTCTGCTTCTTTTAAAAAGGATCACTGGATGCATAACAACTTGTCAAGGTTGTCCAGCCTTTTAAAGGCCAGATAACAGACAGGAAATTGATCAGAAAAAGGTCAAGCAAAAAGCTGGAATGTTTACACAAAATTATGCAGACAAAGGCAGTTCATTCTTAAAAACTGTAAGTTGTAATGTGACTGAATTTACTATAAAGCAGCAAAATAAGCCTATTTTCTAATAAAGGACCACCGCCCTTTTGGTATTACTTTGCAAACTGGATCCAGGCTGGGGACAACTAATTTAGACCACGCTGACCTATACCAAACATTCCCATGAAATCAAAGCCATCTTAGCTTGTTGTGATGGGGGGGATGGGGCACACGGCTTAGGACTCGTCATAGGCTGCCATCTACCAACCACTTGCTCTGGAGTAGCCACTCCAGGCTTCAATGAAGCTACTCCGGAGTAAGTTTGGCTGGTGGATCACAGCCTAAAGTTACAAACCGTGTAAGGGTGACCAGGTAAAATAAAACTGCTTATTTCAATACGATTGTAGAGGAACTAGCCCCTAGTGATTCCAATGAATACATTCGGAAAATGAGATGTGATTCCAATTAATACATTAGGAAAATGAGAATTGTTATTAAAAGCTGATGCCCTTCCAAATCGATTAAGGGCAATTTTTGCTTGACCCATGCTGATAAACTCAGCCACCATATCTTGGTAGGGCTCCAGCACTAAGTGTATTATAGAGCGAAAGCCCAGAAAGACTATTTTAGTCAGTAACGTAATAGATGCGAGTATCATTGAAAAGATCAGTACATCATAGCTTGCAGTCTGTCAGTTTCCTTCGGCTAAACACAATACACAGTTACTGATTCTTGTCAGACACCTGGTACTATGACAAGAAGTACTATGAATCAACAGCAGGTTGAGATGACCAGTTACACTCTCATAAGTCACTGAAAAAGAGCTAGTTTTTTTTAATCAACTAGTGATCTGCAAGCTTGCAAGGACACCTTCACTGTGCATACGTCCATATTCTCTTGAAAGGCTAACTCAAAATCTGTTTGTGAATGAATAAAATGCAGGTGTGCCCTCCATTCAGACTTTGCTCCAAGATGGGGAGCAGAGGGGAGTCAGGAATAGGGATGGGCATTTCAGATTCAGATTAATCCATAACTGTCCAAAATGGCAGTTACTGATTAATCCAAAAATGCTGCACCAATTACAAGATTTGCATTATGGAGCCGCATTAAAAATAATAAAAATATTTTTAAAATAATTGTACATGTGCAAAATGGCCACCATTGCCCTTAACCAAAACGGCAGTGATACTAGTGATGCTATTTTGGTTAAGGGCATCGTAGTGGCCATTTTGTGCATGCGCAATACATTTTAAAATATTTTTACAGAGCCCATAATAAAAATCTGGGTTTTTTTGTTTTTTTTTAAATTGTAAAAGATCCAAATCCGTAAAAGATCTGAATCCAGAAGTCTCTCTGAAGTCCCATCCCTAGTCAGGAACGCAGGCAGCTAAGGAAAGCAACTTTGATACATAACTCTGCAAGATCAACAATAAAAGGGGGGGGGGGGGGAAGAGAAATCGGACTCGTGTGGGCAGTGGGAGGAAGGACAACTACTGAAACTAATACTGGATCACTCAGGACAGTTACAAATGCAGAGATTAGGAAGGATGTTGCAAGTGATAGAAATTCCTAAGTAGTTTTATTTGGGATTTATTCTCCTCTTTTCTCTCCCACACACCACCTTCAAACTGGAGTGCCAGCTCAACTATGAAATCCTTACATCTCTGCTCAGCAAGCTGACACAGCAAGATTTTATTACTATCATCCCTGCCAAGTCTCAATAGCAAGCTCTGTTCTCATGCATCAATGGCGTTACCAGCTTGCAGCCCTATTCTGCAATGAAGGTGCTCACATCCGCTCCCAGAGCCTTCAAAAGAGCAGTTCTGGTTAAAGGTACAACAACAAAAATTCTGAGTGTAAACGCTACTGGTGTAGACAGACATATACAGGGAGTGAAGAAAACATAAGGCTGCCAGTGCCAAACTACAAAGCCCATGGGGTTAATATTTAAAAAACAGCAAAATGCAAGAGGCAACACTGACACTGGGCAGCAAGATTAGAGATATACTGCTTGGCCTGCAGCATATCCTTTATTAAACCTTTGCCTCAGCTTTTCCACCTCTAAAATGGGTTATGACAACTCAGCTGCAGTAGATGAAAAGCCAAGGTACATACTACGCAATCCAGAAGAATGAGAAGAGCTGAGGATATTTTACTTGACCATTCACAAAACAAGCTGCTGATGTGGCCACCAAGTGGGAAGGCTGTTGCTGAAGCTAAGCCAACATGATGTAGACACAAGAAAAAACAATCCAACCTCTGACTCAGAGTTTGACAGAGTAGGTTTGGGATGTAGAAAGTGGGCTATTCCATGCTGCTGGTTTAAACCCTGTGAAACAACAGAAGAATTTGAACATTCATACACAGTCAGTTTAGTCAGTATCCTTTCTACAACAGACTTGAATCTAAACTGGCATACCTTAAACCAGTTCAGCATCCACACATGGATTAGATTTCTTGGACCAGTTGAAAGGCCTGTCCTGACTGGACACTGAGATACCAGTCCTCAAGCCATTCCACCAGTACCAGCACAATGTACAGTAGCACAGAGAAAAGTACAAGCACCAAGTGAGGATGCAGAGAGATAGATAGGTTCTTTAAATCAGTTTAACTACTAGCTGTAGCATAGGCAAGCACATGGGCAGATCAAACGAGCAACCTAGAAAGTCTTGTAACAAGCACTAGAATGGTGTTTGCGAAGCCAACATATTTAACAGCTAAGTGTCTCTCTAAGGGCTTTCAAAGGGATTACAGATACAGAAAGGCAGAACACTTAAGTCAGATACTTGGCAAAATATTTAATCTTTGTCTAGGATCACTTGCAAGCCTTATCTGCAAACATACAGCTAAATACAGACCTACTACCAGGGGAAGGCGATGAAAAAAGCCAGCTTGCATTCATAGTGAAAAGTCATCAATATCAGTAGGACGACCTCATTTAAAACGGATTGCTGGAGTATGTAGCAATTTGCAAATATGAGCAGATGGTGACTGAAATAAAGCGAAGAATAGAATGGAATGATGCAAAGCTATGTGTCAAGATAGATCAATAAGGTCTCCAAAGCCAATGGAGCATATCTGGACTTACTACATATTGAATAAAATAAAGTGCCACCATCGCTTGTTTGAGAAAAAAAGACAAATAGTCAATGTACTTTTTAAATCGGACCGACTTTTTGACAAGTGTGTACAAGCTTTCAGGCTTCACAGAGCCCCAGGTAGGTACAGAAAGGTTAGCACTGAACCTATGTTCAATACAGAAGGGCTAATTTGAATAGCATATGGGAGGGAGTAGCCACTTCAAGCAAATACAGTCTTTAGCAACGGGCTTGGGGCAGATGCTTGAAATAAGTGGTAAATTAGCATTCATGTTTTAAGAGTATCAGTTCCACAGGAACTAGTGGTACAAAAGTTGTTCACAAATCATATTCAAATTAGACAAATTGGGAGTCAAAATCAGGACAGGAGGGACCTCATTATGAAATAGTTTGGCTTCCTGAATAATATAGGCCTGAGAATTTCAGCAGCTGGTCCTTATGCCAAGCTCATAACTTCTACTTAATCCATAAATGGTGATCAAATGGTGAAGTCTAGTTTATTACTATTTATTGCCCTTTAATTTACCATTAAAAACACATGCCTTATTTCTAGTCTGAATTTCTCTAGCTTCAATTCCAGCATCTAGCTCAGCTTATGCTTAGGTCTGATAGCAGAAAGAGTCATCTACTATCAGAGATACTAGCTCCCTGAAGGTACTGAAATCAAGGTCAGATTACCTCTTAACCATCACTTGGATAACAGCACTAGGTCCTATGGAAACCGGTACCAGAAACTGGATTTTACTAATACAATTGATGGCACTCTATTACATTCCTGAAAGTAATGGCTTCAAGTCCTGTTTGGACTCATATTGGACAGCAGCCTCCAGTTAACCCAGCTGTAAACGGGTACCTGGTCAACTGAACTGGAGCATTCGAAAGCAGCTGTACTGACTACATAAAAACAGAGTCCTCCATAGGCTCTTCTAAGATGCCCGAAATGGTGTGCAGAATTGGGGTGCCTGACCCAAATGGCTCCACAACTGGAACTTCTGTGCCTGAAACACAGATGGAAAGTAAAGCCCTACAAAAATACCCCTTTCCCTCTCCCTCCCCCAGCACTTACTTCACCAGGAAATGCACAGAGCTGTCAAGAGGCAGGTCTCTTTAAGGAGGCTTTGGGTCTGACTCCCCCACCCCAGGGGGCTGCTCCTGGACACCTGAGGGGGTTGCATCACTTCCCCAGTACTTCTACTGCTCTAAGGTGGAAGTAGTTCGACAAAAGCAAGAAACGGTTAAGAAACTGGCAGGGCCAGCCCAGAGGGTTGGCTTGCCACGCCACATGCTGCAGCCTATATAGCCTCAAGAGTTGCAGCACTCTCTGCTGGGTAACTGGAATTGCTCAAAGCCACTGCTTTGCTACCAACTGAACCAGTTCAGCAGATCTTTGCTTGCCCTGCTTCTACAAGTACTATTCCAAACTCTGTCTGGAGCTACCACTTGGTTTTTACCAAGCTAGATCTGTGAAGGGCATACAACCTAGTGCATGTAAAGAAAGGGAGTTGAGTGAAAGACAGCCTCTGTACTCAGTATGGACACTTTGAGTATCTGGTGATGCCCTTTGACTTAGCAAATGCTCCTGTCACAGTCCAATACTTCATTAACAATATCCTGCATGATCTGCTCAACGTCTGTGTTACTGCCTACCTAGACAATATCTTAACTTACTTCCATTCACTGGCGCAGCACATCCAGCATTTGCGACAAGTACTGACCAGGCTCAAGGAGAATCGCTTGTTTTGCAAGTTACAGAAGTGAATCTTCCACCAGAACTCCATCAATTTTCTAGGGTTTGTAATGATGTCCCAAGAGATCCAATTGTACGATTGGAAGGTTGCTGCTGTTCTGGACTGGCCAGCTCCAACCTCTGAAAGCCCTGCCGCACTTTTTGAGATGTGCAAAATATTATTCGTAGCTCATGGACCACTATTCAGACACGGCAGAACCCCTAACTCATTTGCTAAAGAAATGTCAACCCTACATCTGGGAAGCGGAACAGTAAGTCACTTTCAAGTTGTTAAAACGAACCTTCACATCCACTCCGATCTTGCAAAATCCAAATCCAGAACTGCCATTCATGGTCACGGTTGATACCTGAAATTTGGCCCTGTGGGCCATTTTCATTCAGTTTGCAGCTTCCGCCACCCTTGCCCCCATCTGCACCCCAGAGAGGACCTTGGTGTGGGGATACTATCAGGGGGAGGGTCCCTTTAAAGGGCCCTCGGGTCTGGACTTCCCCCGCCTCCATGGGGGGTTACTGCAAGGTGCCTGAGGGGATTCTGCCACTCCCCCAGCACTTCTACTGCTCTAATGTGGAGGACATTAGCCTAAAGCTAGAAATAGGCAGCCTGGCCTGCCACACCCTATAGCCTATAAAATTGCAGCACTCTGTGCTGGTTACCTGGAATTGCTCCAAGTCACTGCAAATCACTGCCTTGCTTTCAGCTTAACCAGTTCAGCAGATAATCGCTTGCCATGCCTCCCCAAGTGCTATTCCAAAATCGGTTTACCCTTTTGGGAAGCATGTTCCTTGTCCTACAGTTCCTTTGCTCCAAGAGGCTTATCCCTCCTCAGTTTCCCCCCTCTCTCTCTCCTCACTCTGAAGAGGCTTGCTCCCTTGCAGCCTCTCTAGCTCTCTCTCACTCTGAAGAGGCTTGCTCCTACTCAACCTCTCCCTACCCTGGGACACCCTGGCCCCCTTTAGTCTCATTAACCTTCTGTCTCTCCTGAGTTTGGTCTCCTTTCCTCCATACACTGTCAGTTGCGTCTCCCCAGGCTTGCACACTCCACTCACAGAGCCTTGCTCTAGCTAGCCTCGCACTCCTACCTCTGCCCTCCTGTTCCCTCCTCGCCAGTCTCTGTTTCTTGTAAGCCTGGCTACACCTGGTGGGGTTCTCGTGATGATTTCTGGCCTCAGTCTTCAGGCATAGCTGCCACACAATCCTGAGGGAAGAAGGGCTGTTCTACCTTCTCCTCCCCCTTTCTTGCTTTTTAGTCCTAGCCACCTGCAGGGGTGCTGATCTGTTCTGAGCTGCAGGGACCAGCATCTGTTTGCACTCAGCTATCAGTCTACCATCAGACAGGCAGGGAAAACGTGTGTGGTTAACAGGGAGCATGTTTGACCCTGGTTCTGGAGGGAACTGGCTCCAGCACAGGAATTGGGGATGAAAAGTAATGACCAATGAGAGCAAGGTCGGTTTAGGGCTTATCTAAGATGTTTTAGACCTGACCCAGGTACACCATCCCCATTGCTGGGCTCCTTTCCTATGCACAAGAAGTGTACCTAGTTGGGGAGATCCTGTTAGGGATGCTCTGGGCTTCTCATTCTCAAAGAAGGTTAACCTTAGCCACACCTCCCTTCTGCGCTCCTTCTCTAGCTAGATCACAGCAGCCTTTGACTCTGTGCAGCAAGGTCCCAGAGCTGCCATGGCTTAATTTAAAAAAAAAAAAAAAAAAACTGCTTAAAGGTTTCTGCCCAACCTTGAAAGGCATTAGGGAAACAATACCTGACCTGAACCTGACATAGATGGTTGAATCCTACATAAAAGAACCGCATGACTTTGGATGGAGATTGACTTGTTTTCTTTTCCTAAAGGACACAGTCCATGATGACATGACCCAGACAGAACTCCTCCCACTAGTTTTAGTAGAAAGACAATAGCCTGCAAATCTTCATAAACACACAAGTAGTCTGTGTAAGGTGACAAGATTTTGTAAACCTCAAAGTGGGACACCAATGCTCTACCCTGTTATTCCCATTTGTACCAAAGGTAGGTATCCTTTTGGCAGGGGATGGGGGTGGAGATCCATCTCACTGCCTGATTGCTCACATATTAAGGCGGGACACAAACAGTCCTGCCTAGCCTTCCTGAGGGAAAAGTGACAGAGCAGCTCCAATGTGACCATCCCACTTAAAGGGGGATATCTGGTCATCTTAAGTATGTACGTATAATGTGTATTGCGATGACAGAGGCAAAACAAACACACAGTTAAAAGATACAAGGATACAAAGATAACACACCCAGAGCAATAGTCAAGCCAGGTTAGATGCTAAATCGATCACGATTACAGCTTCTCCACAGCTAACTTTCTAATTTTAATACCTATGGTACAAACTTTTGCCACTTGCGTGGTTGTAAGAGGGTCAGAATCACTCATGAAAGAGACACTAACATGTCTCGTTGGCTACATGCTCTCAGGGCCAGACTTAGGAATTTTGCAACCCTAGGCCCTTCTCAGGCTGCTGCCCCCAAGCCCCGCCCCCAAGCCAAGTCCTGTCCCCACGTTGCATGTTCATGGGTGGGGGAGCCCCATGTGAACGATGCGGCACATGCGGTGACTAGGAGTGCGTACGCATGCCCACCTAACACGCATCCTCATTCACCCCCCACCCGTCCCCAAGCACGAAGCTAATGAAGAAAACAGTGGTTGCTCTGTGGGTGCAGATGAGTAAGGGATGAGTGAGGATCCATGTGCGGCCATGTGCATGTCCCGCCCATACACCGGCGAGCCCATGGACCCCCCCACATGACAGAGCCGTGTAAAAAGGGCCTGTGAGGAGTCACTCGAAGAAGAACAGAAGGTTGCTGTCTTGTAAACAAGGTTCTTCAAGATGGCTTCAAACATTCTCACAACACCCACCCTTCCAGCGCTGCATGGAATTTTTTTCTTATATTCCTAGGCGGGTTGGAAGGAACTGTCATTCTGAGGGGGAAGAGTGCTTTTTATACTAGAGGAACTCGAGACCATCACGTGGTCTATTTGAATATGGTGAGTATGCCATGCATAAACCAGTGAGAATGTTATTGTGAGAATGTTTGGAGCCATCTCGAAGAACCTTCATTACAAGGCAACAACCTTCTGATCGCTCACATGGGGAGGACTTGTTTGTAAACAAACAGCTTTATCTCCTAATCCCCTCGGTGTCCCAGTGTCCTGCTGCTGCAGCACTAGCAAGCAGATGGCAGAGGCAGGTGAGGGATGGGGACCCAGGCAGCAGGCTTTGGCTGCGGGCAGCAGCTTCCCAGGAATAAAGGGGGGAGGGGGAGGAACGGAGCAGGGTGGCAACGCCAGGATTGCCACCCCCCAGAAAATGCCGCCCAAGGCCCGGCCTAGGGGGGCCTGCCCCTAGGTCTGGCCCTGCATGCCCTCAGACCCATGATAATAGGTTCACAAATTTCTTGACAAGCTTCTCCATACAATTTACAGTCAAGCAAGATATGTGCCATTGACAACCACCTGTTGGGACCAACGTCTACAATATCACAGCTCATAAGGAATCTTTGACATTCTACCCTCCTGGACTGCTGAGGGTAACATACTGAATCTTGCTAGAGTAAACGCTGTCCTGCTAGACCAATGATGCCTGAGGAAGGTGGAGGTCATCACCCCCCCACTAAGGGGGAGGGAGGTGCCGGGTCCAGGGTCCACACGTGGGGGGCTGGTGCTGATGAATGCGAGGTCCATTGTTAACAAGGCCCCAATTATCCATGATTTGATCTTGGATGGGGCCGTGGACCTCGCATGCATCACGGAGACCTGGCTGGATGATCTGGCCGGTCCAACTTTGGCGGATCTGGTTCCAGCTGGGTATGCCGT
>QEPC01010062.1:245774-266251 GCA_003113815.1 Sphenodon punctatus | reverse complement strand
TCAGAATACTTTCCTCTGGATGCTTCGTTCCATTAAGATGTTTGAGAGATGGCGAATGCCAGGTTTTCTTAGTCAACAAAAGAGGCAATAGAGACAAAGTAGTGCAGTCATATCTTTTATTGGGTCAACTCCAGTTGGTGGAGGTATGCAAGCTTTTGGACCTCAGAGGGTCCTTCATCAGAGTGGGGGGGGGTGATTTTAATCCCCCGCCCATTTATTTATTTATTTTCTAGCCCTGTTTTATGTGATATGTTTAGATGATGTTTTTATATTTGTATTTTAAGTGGATTTTAATATTTTATTGTGCTGTTAGCCGCCCCGAGCTGCATTGCAGGAGGGGGCGGGATATAAATTTGTAAAATAAATAAATAAAAATAAATATAAATAAAAGTGACAAATAGGAAGCTCCCTTGGTTGCATTGGCAGGCACTTATACACCTCAGATATCTTTTTAATGTTTAGTGACTCACTAAGCAATTGCTTTTCTTGGTCCCAAATTCAACATTTAACCAGCTAAGTGCTTTACAATAAGGCATAGATAACTAATAATCTTTTGAAAAACCCAACTACAACAATAAAATTGCTGTGCTGTTTTCCCATGAACCAACTACAGTTGAGGAAAGAGCTGAGTGGGCAAGACAATCATGGCCACAAAAAATTAAACGCAGCCAATATTTTTGAATAGTAGCTTTGGCTAGAAAGGCCATTGAGCTCGGTTTGCAGTAAAACAATCCGGGTGTTACTGGGTGCATGTAGAATAGTTCTAAGGAACCTATTCTGTACAGTTTCAAATTCTATAATAAAGGACGGTCCCCATATTGGGATTCCATACATGAATTGTGAAGGAACCTTAGCCTTGTAAATCTTAATAGCTGGTAAGACCATCTTGCCTCCCCTTGCAAAATAGAAACTAAGTAATAGCCTTACAGGTACTGTCTGCCTAAGCACTTGCCGTTGTAAGATGTAAATGTCAGGACCCTGACTGCGAAAAGATAATCCCATAATACTTATAGGAGGAAACCTGTTCTATTGACCGGCTATTCATAAACCACCTATGCCTGATACGGGATTTTCCCACCACCAAAACTTGTCTTTGTAGGATTAACCTCCAGGAACTCATGGTTACAAAACTGAGGAAATTTGTCCATCAAGCACCTCAAGCCAATTTGTGTATAAGAAACTAAAACTGTATCATCTGCATAGAGCAGGACAGATACAGAAGAACAACCTATTGTAACTGGATGAAACAGGGTATCCTTAAGGGACTCTACAGCACCATTAATGTATATCAGGGGTGTGGAACCTTTTCAGGCCCGGGGGCCACATTGTTGGTCCCCAGAGGTGCCAGGGCCCGCACATTAAAAAGCAATTATAAATAAATTATTAATTACTTATAAATAATTGGGATTAGTGCCTTTTTAGGGAAGGTTATTGAACGGGTAGTGGCTCAGCAGCTCCAGGGGCATCTTGACCGCGCCGGTTACCTTGATCCTTTTCAGTCTGGCTTTCGCTCAGGTCATAGCACTGAGGCAGCACTTGTGGCTTTGGTGGATGATCTCCGCCGTGAAAAGGATCGGGGTCGATCGACCCTACTGGTCCTGTTAGATCTTTTGGCAGCATTTGATACTGTTGACCATGAGATGTTGGTGATGTGCTTGCGGACAGGGCAGGGGTGGGCAGGATCGTTCTTGAATGGTTCCGTTCATTCCTGACCAGAAGAACTCAGCGGGTGGTACTCGGTGACTGCTTTTCATCTTACAGAGACCTCTCATGTGGGGTTCTGCAGGGTTCTGTCCTGTCCCCTCTCCTGTTCAATGTGTATATGCAGCCGCTCGGTGAGGTGATCAGAGGTTTCAGGCTGAGGTGTCATCAGTATGCGGATGACACCCAACTGTACCTCTCATTTTCAACCAACCCAGACCCAGCTGTCTCGGTGCTTACACGGTGTTTGACAGCTGTGAGGGACTGGATGAGGGCTAACCGACTGCAACTGAATCCTGACAAGACGGAGGCGATGTTAGCGGGTAAGTCGGTGGAGGTATTGGCTCCTTCAATTGATGAGGTCTGTCCTCCGCTGACTTCCCAGGTATGGAACCTGGGGGTGCTCCTCGATGCGCAGCTCCGCCTGGATCTCCAGGTGGAGGCTGTGGTGAGGAGTACCTTCCGCCAGTTACATCTGGTGCGGCGGCTTCGGCCGTTGGTTTCGGTTCCTGACCTGGCCACTATCATCCATGTTTACCTCTCTGTTTACCATCCATTATTACCTCTCTGTTAGACTACTGTGATGCACTCTACATGGGGCTACCTATGGTGACAGCTCGGAAGCTGCAGGTGGTGCAGAACGCGGCGGCCCAGCTCTTGGTGGGACTGGGCCACCGGGAGCACATTACACCAGTGCTCCGATCTCTGCACCGGCTGCCGATAGTTTTCCGGGCCTGATTCAAAGTGTTGGTTTTGACCTATAAAGCCTTTCATGGCCTGGACCCTGCCTATTTGCGAGACCGCCTCACTCCCTGGGTTCTGGACCGGTCCCTGCGGTCATCCGGGGGCGCCATGTTGGAGGTCCCCCGGGTTTCGCGGGGGGCCATGCAGAGTAGGGCATTCTTGGTGGCCGCACCTTTGGAATTTTATTTTATTTTTTTATTTCTTTATATTTATTGGCTGGCCCCTCATGCCTACGGCATCCTGGGGCTGCTCACAGCAGGTAAAACAATAATAAAAGCTTCATCACCTCGAGGCTGGACTACTGCAATGCGCTCTATGTGGGGCTGCCTTTGTTCCTGGTTCGGAGGCTGCAGCTAGTGCAGAATGCGGCGGCCCGGCTCCTGCCAGGGACAGGTCGCTGGGATCACATGACCCCTGTGCTCCGGACTCCACACTGGTTGCCAATAGCGTGTCGAGCCAGGTTCAAGGTATTGGTACTGATCTATAAGGCCCTTCACCATCTGGGCCCCTCGTACCTCAGGGACCACCTCGCCCTCCGCGCCCCAGAGCGGCTCCTTCGGTCTGCCGGGGGTGCCTTCTTGGAGGTCCCCCATGTTAAGCGGGGGGCCACAATGGAGAGGGCATTCTCGATGGCCGAGCCGCACTTTTGGAATTCCCTCCCGGAGGAAGCTCACCTGGCCCCAAGCCTTTTAACATTCCGGCGAGTTTGTAAAACCTGGCTGTTTGCCCAGGCCTTTGGGAAGGGGGGGGGTTAGGGGCCTTTAATCTCATCCTACCCTTATTTATTGTTTTATTGTGGCCTAGCCCTGTTTAATTGTTAATATTATTATGATTGTTTTAAATTTTATATGGTTGTATTTTTTATGCTTTAAAATTGTTAGCCGCCCCGAGCTGTTTTCAGGAGGGGCGGGATATAAATTGACAATAAATAAATAAATAAAAACATCATCAAATAGAATAATTAAAAAGTAGTTGTCCCCACCCCCCACTCCCACCCCAACGATCTGTAAGACCTGGCTGTTCTGTCAGGCATTTGGCGAGGGAGAGGGGTGAGGGTGGGTAGGGGGTGGGGAGATTGGAGGTGGGTTTGCTCTTCTTTTACTCTAGCATTATTTTTAATTGTATAATGATGTTTTAATGTGTTTTATAATATGTTTTTATTGATGTTGTTAGCTGCTCCGGGCTGCCTGTGGCAGGAGGGGCGGGATATAAATTTTTTAAAATAAATAAGATAAATATAAATAAATTAGGGAAACATTCAGTCTCTCTCTCTCACACACACACACACACACACACACGGGTGCCGGCCCTCTGCCCACACGCCTGCTGCTGCTGCCACCCGGCCTGAGGCTGTTTGGAAGTCCTGCTCTGAGTGTGCTTCTCTGAGCTTGTGTGCATGCTGGGACCAGCCATTCCCTGAATCTGGTATGCTAGGACTACATTTCCCATCATTCCAGATTAAAGAAATACACAAGCACCCAGAGAGGCACACAGTGGGAAACTGCAATTGCCGCGCCACAGGTGAGTCTGAGGGAAGGGTCTCGGTGGTCTGCAAAAGCCTGCCTGGGCCACAGAGAGGCGAGCACTGGGCCGTACATCATTGAGTCAGGGTGGCAGGTCGAAGAAAATCACGCTGTGGGCTGGAAGTGGCCCATGGGCTGGGAGTTCCCCACCCCTGATGTAAATGTTGAAAAGCAACGGGGCAAGCAGACATCCCTGCCGAACCTCTTTAGTAGCAGTCACCGAAGAGGATAAAAGACGCTGCTGGCCTATCTGCACTTGTAGGGATGTTCCTTATTATTATTATTAATCATTATATTATAAGCATTTACGATGTACCTGGCGCTTTACAAAGAATAAAATAGACACGGTCCCTGCCCGAGAACTTACAATCTAAAGACAGGGGGAGGGGAGACAAGGAAGGGGAAACAGAGGGAGAGACAAGGGATGCAACATTCATGAGGATGCGGGAACTCAGGTACACGTTCTTGGCTTGGTTACAGTAAATTGGGAGTTGATGAAGGGCTACAATTAAATACAGTAATCTGCAGTCAATGTTGGTATGTGCCAGTTTATTCCACAGGCATTCGCTATTTATCAAATTGAATTTAGCTTTTAAATCAACAAAACAAATGATAAGCCAGATCATGAGCACACATATTTAGTTATTAGTTGATTCAAAACAAATATGTGGTGAAGAGTGAACATCCCTTTGCGAAATCCTCCTTGCTCTTGTCCTAAGATGTCCTCCTTCTCCACCCATTTCTGAAATCTCAACAGGAGAAGTTTTGTGAAAAGTTTCCCTATGACAGAAAGTAAGCTTACAAGGTCTATAATTGGCAGGATCATTTGTCTTCCGTTTTTTTTAAATTGGGACCACTATGCTTTTACACCAATCTGGCAGAATGATTCCCATTTCATTAATTTCCGTAAACAGGATAGCTAACACTGGGGCCCACCAAGAGGCATTAGATGTTAATACTATTACCGGAATAAAATCTATGCCCAGTGCTTTATTTGACCTTAGTTGTGAAATTAAATCACCAACTTCTTCCGTCGTAACTGGGGGCCAGAGGTACTAGCTCTAATTCTAAGACTGTTGGTGATAACGTGGTATAAAGCTTAGTGAAATGGTCCTCCACATTCACTGACTGAGCTAGAAGCCCCAGTGGGAAATTCCACTAGTGATCTAGACTGTTTAATGAGTTTCTAAAAAGTAACCGTGTTCTTCTCTTATGCTGCAGATACAAGGACCATCCAGGCCTCAGTACATAAGCTTGCAATTGCACAACTAAGGAATTTCTTTTTTGGCTTTACTAATATAAGGACAGATTCAATGAGTGACATCCCAAAACTCTGGCCCCTCTCCTCAATGGTGCAGCAAAGATTCAATTAAGCCACAGCATATAAGGGGTGGAGGTGGAAGCATAAGTGGAAAAGCTCAAGAGTTCTCCAACTGCAACCAGTCTGCAAAGCTCAAGAGAAGTTCTCCAACTCCTGCAACTTTTTTAGTTGTCACCTCTATGACCAAATTAGGACAAAATATTTGCATTCCTTTCTTATTAAGTTCTTTGGGTGTTCCGATTTTTGTCTATTGAGCTTGCTGTTGTCAAGTTCATCTGCCCAGTTGCATAGGGACTTGGCTCATTTCCTGACTAAAGCCTTTATATTGGGGAAACGTATCCTAGAATTTAAACCACAGATTGGTGACTGAGATGTGATCTGGGTTGGGAGGCAGGATGCCATTGCATTAGCTGTGGTGTTCTAATTATAGTTAATTGCTTAGGTTTGTTGTATACTTGTTTCATATATATTTCATTTTACTTTTGTATACTATTTTTACTTCATTATTATATCGTATACTTTGTACTTTTATCATTTGTTTTAGGTAATGTACGGTTATTTTGCTGTGAGATAGATACATATTTGTATATTTGCAATGGTCTATGCTTAATAAACTAACTCACTCACTCCTGCAACTAACATCTCCAAAATGGAGCATGCCTGGGAAGTAGAAGCTTCTCCAGCTCCATGCACAGAAAAGGCAGTAAGCTTTATTGTTTCCCCATAACAAACTTTTCACATTACTGCTGTAAGACTTCAGAGTACTTCTATACCATGGCAGTAGTAACCAATACCTTCACTTCTATATAGGCCAGCATCCAGGAAACAAGAGTCAAGTCTGCTGAATTAATTATTCTCTTGTAGTGTCTTTTGTGTTTGAAATTTAAAAGAGAGCACAAGTCTCCTGATAGCATGCTCTAATCCATTAATCCAGACAAATGATCCATCAAAGGAACAATGAACCCCACTGCAGCAGATTCACTTGTATTCTCCTAGCTTCTCCTGCATGGCTCCAAATCCAAAGGAGGGTATATCCCGATTTATACCAGACGCTGGCAGTTAGGTTTGGCAGAAAATGAGATGGGGCTGAAAGACTAAAAGAAAATTATTAATCTAAGGACAATTTTCTCCCTCTCGGTATCAATGTCTCTGCTAAAAGAAACATTATCATTCAGAAAAAGGATGCACTACAGTTGGTTTGCTGAAAATGTATTCTCATAGTAGCAGTTGAAATCTAAGTCTCTGTATGTGACCAGAGACAGCTCTGCAAGCTGCAGGGCCTGGAACAGCAGGACTTACCCAAGTGGGGCAACTAGGACCATACCCAAGGCTCACACAGCAGGCACTTCCTGAAGTTGTTATTAATTATTATTATTATTATTATTATAAACATTTGTATAGCGCCAGTCATGAGCTTGGTGCTGTACAGAACATAGAAATAGACGCGGTCCCTGCCTGTGTCTTACAATCTAAAAGACAAGGAGGGGAGACAGGGAGGGGGGACAGCGGGAGAGACAGGGGAGAAGACAAGCATTCAAGCGGATGCGAAATCTCAGGTGCGTGTGCTTGGCTTGGTTACAAACAGGATGGTTGCAGCAGTCTGCACAGACAGTAAGTATATGGGGAACGACTAGCAGGCACTGGGAAAGGCGGAGAGGAAAAGGTGGGTCTTGAGGAGGGATTTGAAGGAGCGGAGGGAGGGGGCAAGGTCTGTCTCTTATACACATCTAGATGTGTATAAGAGACAGTGCGTAGGGAGATTAGGTCCGAGAGGTAAGGGGGAGCTTGGTTGTGCAGTGTTTTGAATGTGAAAACCAGGAGTTTAAACAGGATACGTTCAGGAATGGGGAGCCAATGGAGAGAGAAGAGGAGAGGCTGCACATGGTCGAAGTGATGGGCAGAGTGAATGACCTTAGCAGCGAAGTTTTGGATTGCGATAAGGGAGAGAGGTGAGAGCGAGGGAGGCCAGCGAGGAGGAGGTTGCAGTAATCAAGGCGAGAGATAACCATGGCATGAACAAGGATTTTGGCTGAGGAGGTAGAGAGAAAGGGGCGGATCTGAGCAATATTATGAAGGGCAAATCGGCAGGATTTGGCAACAGACTCAATGTAAGGTTTAAAAGAGAGGTGCGTTTCAAAGATGAAGCCCAAGCTGCGGGCTTGGATAACAGGATGGATGGTGACTCCATCGATGCAGGTGAGAGGGAGAGGAAGGGGAGGGAGGAAAAATGAGGAGTTTGGTCTTGGCCATGTTGAGCTTGAGTTGACGTCAGGACATACAGGTGGAGATGTCAGAGAGGCAGTTGACGCTGCCCTGCCTGCTCTGAATGTGACTAATGAAGTCACTTCTACAGCAGAGGTGATACTATGTACTTTTAAAACAGAAGTTTGGTTTCCAAGTGCGTTTGAGGGGTTGGGGAGTGTTTTGTATTTTAGGTTTGTTTTATAGGTGTTTTATATTTGTATTTTAGTATTGTAAGCTGCCCTGAGCTGCCTTTCGTGGGAAAGGCAGGGTAATACATTTGAATAAATAAAGTAAGCTGTGCTAATTTTGTTTAGAGGCTGTTGATCCCACCTGATAAACCTAAAATTATGTAACAGGGGAGACCGCTAGATTAGACCCTGGCAGTTCAGACAGGTAATTCAATACTCATGAATCCTGGGGTAAAACTGTAACATTTGTGGAGCTATTAGAATAGCATGGAAAAGACAATATTAGGGCTTCATACATAGTAAAAACAATTTCTGTACTGCATAGTCTTAATCCAAAACCATAGGAATTGCCAAAATGAATCAGATCAGTGTGCCATCTACACAACTTATACTGCATAACGTGGGCCTGCACCCAGTGCTTCAAGCTAAAGATGCTGGAGCCCTCTTTTCACAGGCGTGGAATAATCTTCCCCTCCCCAAAAAACCTCTCCCCTTTCTGGGCCCTGCCAAATTTTTGGCATCAATCACCTCATGTGACAGAAAATCCACAGTATCATTACACATTGTGTATAGAAGGACTTTCTTCCTGTGGGGGGAATTTTGCTCCACACTTTCCCCTAACCAGAATTCAGGAGAAAAACACAAGTTTCATGCAGCAAGCTAAAATGATTAAATGTGGGTTTCTAAGGGCAAAGTGGCAGAGGGTGGGAACACCACTCAATATAAGTCAGTAGGATTTGGGGGCACTACAACAAGGGCCATATATTGCCTCCAGATGCACTTTTGTTAGGAGGTCCTTACTTACCTTTGGACCTTCTGACAATCTACCAAATTTGGCCAAAAATGGCTTGTGGAATCAAGTACTAACGAGAAACACCGAAGGCAATTGAGCAAGCCTGCTTTCTGTAAAAAGCCAGCCTAAATCCAAATTGGAAATTTAGCGTGGCATTAATATCCAATAGTAAAGTTCACAAATCATGTAGAAAAATTAAAGCCTTGTACTCCTTCTATTAACTTCTGGCTGGCATGAACAACACTGTTGCAGAAAATAAGTGATTTTTAAAAAAAATAATTTAAAAATGTCATTTTTAATCTGAGAATATAAGTGTGTTTATTGTTGTGTCAAACTCCTGTTGACTACAGGATTAAGAATGGTTTTTCCATCTACTGTGACAACCTTTTAATAGGAAACCTGTGTTGGTTTAATCAGAATGTGTACACACACACACACACACAGAGCTTAACTAGAGTTACCAAAAGAGGGTGGGGCACACTAGTACTAGTTCTATTTGTCAGAGCACTTGGGTAACGGTTTCCATTTGGACAAACTTTCAGAGTTGCTTCTGTCTCATCTCTCCTTAAGCAACACAATCTTTACCCAAAGGCCAAAAGCCAGGGTGATTTAGATCTTAGTAAATTTCACCTAGTATAGCTCTGCTTGGAAAGAAGTTTGCTGAGATCTCGGTATAACATATTTAAACAGATAATTAGAAGATACCACCTTATTTTCTGTCTTCTCTCCAGAAGAAAGTCATTGATTCGGAGTTTTAGTCAGCATCTTGCAAGAGGCCCATCTTACAAATGTAATGCTGGCTAGAGAACAGCATACAACTTTCTACTTCAATTCCTGCAGTGGCTGCTTATCACAAAATGCATGTTTTGTCAAGGAAAAGGTATCTACTGAAATCTTTCCATATCATCAGGCTAGCAAGATAACAACAGTACTGCCGTGTCATCATCTTAAGGTTAGTCATTTGAGAACAAAAAGGTTACTAGCCAATATACCTGATGCATGGACTCCTTTCATTGGCCACAGTTGCCAATATTTCAGTTTAATACAAAAACAGTAGTCCCAGAAGGGACTGTATCTTTCTTTACACATTTATGCTACCAATTGAAAAGATAGCACTATACAAAACCTGGTTCATCTTTTTCAGAAAGGTACTAAAGAGGGAAAAGGGCAGCCCAGACAACTCAGTAGATTGCTGAAAGTTTAGTTTGGCAGCTCCAAACTGCCTAGTACAGTGATGCAATTCAACAGAGTGGGCTAAGAGAACAAGCGATGCTACTGAGCAACTGGAAAGCAGCCAACAGAGCCTTAGTAAGACATTTCCGATGGCTGTTGTGGAGTCTCCTTTCAACCACTATGCAGCGTTACTCAGCAATATTAAACTCTAACGGCCTAATTTGCAATGTTGCTGAGCACCCAAGACCTCCTGTAAACTTCAGCAAGAGCCAATGGGTGCTCAGCAGAATGTCCAAAGAAAATACTAGAATTTTGGTTCCCCTACTGAGGGGGCACCTAAGCTACAGCAGAGAACTCCATTCACCACTGTCAGAAGAGGTTCTGAGCCATGTTGTTCCCATCCAGCAGAAGGTTGTGTTACAAAAATATACTAAGTTGGTCCAGATTTTAGACTTGGAGTGTTTACAAAAATGAAAGCTATACAGGATGAGATTTTAGATTAGCATATAGAGATGTATTTCTGTAGGCTGTGAGATAGGTTGAGAACCCCTGCTCTTTTTCCATTCATGATCACTAGAGTTACATGACTATTTGGGAGCACTGCATAATTTGCATGAATGATTTGCATAAGTATGCATAATTAAGTTTCCCCTTTACAATTCAATTCAATGGAATTTGAGATAATTAATCCCAGCTCACATTGACGTTAATAGATGAAAGACTGTTTCAAAGTGCTCCCAAGCTGGCTTGGCTTGGAAAACACTTTCACACATTGCCCAAGCACTCTGGTGCTCCCGAGCAGCAGGTTGAGAATCCCTGAGATATAGGCTACTTTTCAGATGCTACAGGGGATTAGTGCATTCTGACGGACGCCAATTCTCGCAATTAGAGAGCTGCCACAGCGACTGAAAGTTCCCACCCCTCCAGCGTAGCGTCTGAAAGCAGCCATATTTACATGTGGCACTTTAGAAATATGGGATACATCCTATAGAATAAAGCTGGTGATTTCTGAAATTGGTCTAAACCATTGGTTTGACCAGGTTCAGGCCAGGGTGCTTTCTTTGGGCTTTGCTGTTCCCTACTTGTGTTCTTTGGGTTTTTCCAAGAGCAAAATATAAAGTGCGACAACGATTAAGGGACACTGGGCTTCGGGCTGATGTCACTATTATTAGTTCCACTTCTTCTACAGCTTATTATTATGCTCTGACGAACCCAACTCCTGCTTGTATGCCGTATATGCTAAATTTATTATGCCTGAGTTTAGAAATTCCTTCTTATGGGCTTGAGTCACGTTTTCCTTCTGCAGTCTTAGAAGGGTGCTACAAGGCAATCCCACTTGAAGATTGTATTTGCTCATGTGGCTTAGGAGAGGTTGATACAATGAGCCCTATTACTTGCTTGCAAGTACCAAGGAGGTCATTGACTGGGTCCACCCCCTGCTGGTTCCTCAGGTTTGGAGCCAGAGGGTGCTCCTTGGTCCACAGCTCTGCCTGGATGCCCAGGTCACAGCTGTGTCAAAGGGAGCATTTTGCCAATTACACCTGGTGCGATGGCTTCAGCCGTATGTCTCAGATTCCAGCCGGGCCACTATCATTCATGCTTTCATCACCTCAAGACTGGATTACTGCTTTATGTGGGGCTACCCTGGTGACGGTATGGAAGCTGCAGCTGGTGCACAATGCAGTGATGGGTTGTCATGAGCACATTACACCAGTGCTCTGATCTCTGCACTGGCTGCCTATAGTCTTCCGAGCCCAATTCAAGGTGTTGGTTTTGACCTATAAAGCCCTTTACGTCCTGGGCCCCGTGTATCTGTGGGATGACCTCACCCCCCAGGTCCTGGACCAGCCCCTGCGGTCAGCCGGGAACATCCTCCTCAGAGTCCCCCATGTATCTTGGGTGATGACAATGAGGGCATTCTTGGTGGCCGCACCTCGGCTGTGGAACTCCCTGACGATGGAGACCTGCCTGGCCCCGAACATCCCCTCTTTCCATAGACAATGCAAGACCTGGCTGTTCCAATGGGCTTTCAGCAAGGCATTGGGGGGGAAGGGGGGGGGATTTTTTTTCTCTACCGTGGGATATTTTATTGATTTGATTTTTATGATGTTGTTTATTTTTGTGTTTTTAAATATGTTGTGAGCCTCCCCGAGCTGCAGTAGCAGGAGGGGGTGGTCTATAAAACTGAGGAATAAATAAATGAATAAATAAATAAAATAATGATTTACAATCAGAATTTATTTCTCCTGAAAACTCTCAACTGAAAAACCAAGCAGCCCTTGCTTGTCAACTGGTCAGTTTAAACTAAGTTTTTTTCATTCATGGAATGTCTCTCACTAGGTGCATATAAAGCATCTCCCACAATAGGCTCCTGGTTTTGTTGGGGTCGTCAGGTGCTATGGCAGTAATCTGTTCCCTTTAAATAATGCAGCCTGTGCAATGTCAAACACACTAAAGACTCGCGTCTGACTAGCTCACATGCAGGAAAACTCAGAACTCCTCCATCCTGGAGGTTAAAATTACCAAGGTGGAGCCACAAAAACCAATTCACCTTTGTTCTTGGCACCTTGGATTATTCAAAATGACTAAAAAGTAGATTTAGCTTTTATTTTATTTTTTTATTCACTAATTTTATTTTACTTTATACTCCGCGTGGACCACAAAACCAGTCTGATCAATTTCTTGGTCTGGCTTGCACGCAACTGCACACTGCTCTGTGTTTTGATTTACAATGCTCTAGGGGAAAACATTTCCACTGTAGCTTTAAAACATTTTGAATGCCTGTCCTCTGTATCTTTAAGTAGCCAGTTTACTGAAGCCAGTCACAGACATGACAATTGGCCCTACAAAAGGATACCACTTATCTACTAAGACATTCACAATATCTATTGTGTTGGTTGAATGTTTTGGGGTGTGCGCAGTTGGCTAGACCAGTGGTGTAGCATGTCCCACTTAGGGACCTTCTAAAAGGCAGGGGGCAGAGTCTGTAGTGCGGGGAGCAGGGCTTATCCATGAAGGCACTGCTGCCCCGGTTTCTCAGCAACCCACCCCACCTGAAATTAGGAGGTCAGTATTCCACCCCTGCCCATTTTGAAAACTTTCTTCTTGGCAGGGCCCTTTGCAACCAGCCAGAGTGCCACTAGGAAATTCTCAGAGTGGGTAGGGGCTGTGTGCTGGCCCCACTCTCTCCTCCTACGAAAGTTTCACAGCAGCACTCAGGTTGCTTGCAAAGGTTCCCCCCCGCCAGAGTCTGGGGCCCAGACTCAACTGAGCCCCCTCCCCTCACTCCGTGGTAGCTACAGCACTGTATGACACAATGGTCATGCTCCACCAACTACTTACTCCGGAGTAGTCCCACTGAAGCCAAGGGGGCTTGAATGGGACGACTCCAGATGAAGTAGCTGATGGGTTGCAGCCAGTATTGTTTGTCTGTCTACTGCACCTTGAAAAATGAAGCAGGTCCTGTAACCTGTCTGTAGGTGGTAGTGCACGCGAGCTAGCTCAAAATGTGATTTAAATTAGCGTGAGCACAATGTACAAGAATCTTGTCCATATTTTAAATTGGGTTTTTATGGCTCTCCTTACAGATAAAAAAAAAAAGCACCACAAAGTTAAAATAAATGTACTCTTTGTCGGTGGGGGAGGAAGATATTTCATTCACATTAACTTTGGTTTGCACTGAGTCTTTAAGGTTAAATGCAATCCAAAAAGTCATTATGACATTCATGGACACATTATGCCTGAAATCTGCTCCAATAAACGGGGGTGCTCTCTCAGGAGGATAGATGTCAGGAATGTTAAACAGGTGGGCCCTTTCTAAATGCAACTAGAAATAGGCAAAACATCCTCCTCTAAAAGATGCTTTTAGCATATGTATTGTATTTTTAAAAAGAGACAAGTGGTATTGATGGAGGCGTATACATATATTCTAGCTACAATAGCTTTCTGCATTCACAATTTATCCTTAAGAGTTTTTGCACAGCAACTGTTGTAGCACACACATCTCGGTACCATTCCAAACCTCTTCCTCCCTGTATCGTTTTTCAAGTTTTTACTGTGGAATATGTTAAAAACAGGTTTTTCATCCCACAGATGGGTTTGATGTTCCGACAAGCTGCTCTCCCTCTGCCCCCGCCCCCCCATCATGACTGAAAACAAAGTGTCCTAACTTCAATAATGACTGCAAAAGGGAATTAAGATAGTAAAGAATTGAGGATTGGAGAAAAGTTATTTTTTCTCCACTTCGTGTCATCAAAACTGAAAATTTGTCATAAGTCAGAGAGGGTTGGTTTGTTTCCTATCTGCCAACAGGTTTAGAACATTAGCTATCAGAAGAAAATAAAGCTAATTTCTCACAACCGGAGGCTTTACATTTGGTCAGTTGGAAAAACAGTAGCACAAAACGTCAATGAAAAATACTTCGTTAACTGCTTTGGGAAACCAGAACATTTCAACAAAAGCAAGATGTGCCTATGGGAAGATTTGTCTTTATCAAGAAGGTGTTTTCTGTGAAAGACTTTCTGAGGGATTCCCAGGTGGCCGTAGCACACTCATATTGATTGCTCCAAAAGAGAAGTCTTGATGGAGCCAAAAGCAATTGAGCTCGGGAGAAGGAATTGCCCTCTTCTTGGTCGGAGCTTTGGAAACTAGGCTAGGAACAGCCAAACCTCATAAGCCAAATTTTCCATTGCAAGAGCATTATGCCTCCTATTCATCTCTTCTACCCAGCTTCTGAATTGTTGGATCTTTAATTCAGCCTCTGTGTCTTTTCCTGCCAATTAGCTGTCCCTCCTTCTTAAAATTCTGCCAATTTTGCTCTAATTTGGCCTCACCCTGTCCGACATTTGCATTTATACCTTTAGTATTTTCTCCTCCTTATCTTTCCCATTTCTAACCCTCAATCTTTCACCAACTCCAACTCTCATAGAAATATGATGTGTTCCAGGTTTTCCCCCCATGTTCTAGTTTCCCCACTTCTTTATTTTAGTCTTTTCCGCCCCCACCTCTTGTCTTGCAGTCTGCCACCTACCTCCTCCCCCATGTCAATGTCCTAGCTACGGGTCTGTAGCAAAGAATGAGTGGGTGACAAAAGCCGGCAAGCGTCGTCCTCCATCTACAGCCGTCTCTCTACAGTTTCCTGCGCAGAGATAAGGTACACAGAAGGCATTGGAGTCTAACTTTAAATATGCTCTTTAAAACCTTGTTGAATAGCAAGTAATTTTTCATTTATTATGAGGAACAGTACTTGGGTGGCTCTACTTTGGCTTTGGCCTGGACAGTCTTGCAGTCTTTGTTCCAAAAGGCCCCCTCTGTGCCTAGCTCCCAGGTTCACGAACAAATTTTTAATTTGTATTCATTGACATTTACACGCTGCCCTTCCCCAAAGGCTCAGGGCATCTTACAAAATGCAGTTAAAAGAGACATTTAAAATACAAACTCCCCCCAAAAAAACAACCCACTCCCAACAACCTCCCACCTAATCCCTCTCCAAATGCAACATTTACGCCCATGTAAGGTGGCTTAACAATGGCAAGTGCTATGTGTAGAGACATCCTGTGCCTCTTCCCAACTTACAATTGCTCCCAAACCTGAGCCCCATCCGTCTTTCAACATTACATTTCACGGGAGTATAATAGGAAAGGTGCAGGATAGGCACACCTTTTTCACTTACTGGAAAGCCAGGATGACTCTTGCTCTCCCTGTTCAGTTTTACCACTGAGAACATTACAGCCCAGACATAGATTTTACCCACACTAGGGACCAACCCCACATTTTGGAGGGTGAGGGGGTGCAACATCAACCTTATTCCTTATGCTGCATTCCTACGATCAGGGCAAGCTGCTAGTGTGGACTGCTGCCGCTTGCCTCACTCTTCACACAGTGCACACTGGATCACTTGAACAAGGGACAAAGGAAAGAAGTGACTGCCCGGCTAAACGTAGGTCAAGTCCCTAGTGTGGATGAAGCTGTAGCTCTTGACTGTGTTGTAGCATTACTGCATCCCTGGGCATGGCCATTTTAAACAACTGTTTGGGCTACCTCGAGAGTTGTCAGTCACTTGCTTTTCTAATTAGGCTGCTACCCTTGCACCTTCGCCTCCTCTGGAGCTTGCTTATTATTCCTGGCTGCTCATTTAACATGCAGTTCAGTATAAACTGCATTAATCCCCAATTATGCAATTTGGAGCCTCTCTTACAGAAACCAAGCACCTCAGAGTCAGAAGAGAGATCATCCTCCAAAGGCATCAACGGCCTGCGCCCCACATATCTGAGAGACCGCCTTTCCTCCATGCTCCACTTCGACCCCTGTGGTCGGCTGGGAGCGCTTTCCTGTGGGGACCACCTGGTAATTTTGTTCATACCACAAGGCATTCTCACCCACAGAGAGGCATTCTCAGTTGCTGCCCCAGTGCTGTGGAACTCCCTTTCCCCGGAGGTCTGTCGGAGTCTGAGCATTTTCCCGAGGCAATGTAAAACTTCTCTCTTTAGCAAAGCATTTGGCAGGCAGGGTTAGGGGTTGAGGTGGGAGGATGGGTTTTTTTTAAATGAGATTTTAAAATTGAGTTTTATTGTATTGTAAGCTGCCCTAAGCCTTGGAGGAAGGGAGGGGTAGAAATGTGAATGAATAAATAAATATAGGTCTACTAATACGTGGCTGTTTATAAAGCTATTTTCACCATTAGGTCTCAAAGAGCACGTTCCAACAAACCATGATAAAACTGAACTAACTACTCCACTTTGGTGCTGTCCTCAGTGGGCTTGATCCCAAACCCCTTTGCACATGGCTTACGTACATGTGCATGGCTTGCACGTGGGCCATAGTGCTGCCTGCACGGGTGCGCATGAGGGGTGCACACAAGATGCGTGTGCACGGTTCGTGCAGCACACAGGGTTTGGGGATCAAGTCCAATGCATCTGCAAACAGATGTAGTTACTTCACAATCTCCTCCTTATGGCCATGCAAAAAAAAGAAGTTATTTTTACTTAGCTATAAAGGGTTCACACTAAAGTTACTTCGAAGTAGGAAGCAAAGGGGAATATGTACTCTTGATTTTTCAAGAATACATGTCCTCCAACTCCTGAGTAACTTTGCTTTAGGGCTCTGCACATGCGAACAAATCAAAAGTTAAAGTAAGGTACAACTACTTTGAAGTATCTGTTCACCTGAACGTACCCAAAGAAAACTTAGAAAGGCAGGTAATCCCATTTTACAGATGGAGATGTAGAGAAGTGATGTGCATTACCAAGCATCCTGCAACAGGTCAGCAGCAGAGCCAAGAACAGAACCCATCTCCCAAGTGCTGGTCCACGACACCACTGTGTTTTCCATTGGGAGAGTCCATAATCTTTCTGAACAATGAAGCCAAAAGCTGCTAAAGCAGCAAAAATGTTTTGCTGTTGAGAGCACATTCTTACTCTTGTCAGCAGAAACCAGCATCTGCCCTTGATGCCCCAAAGGATCAACAAATAACTAGGAAGCAAGAGATAGTGACCCCCACTTGAGTAAGTTCTCTGTGTGTATTTATATTATGGGTCCATTGCTGCACATAAACCCCATTTGATGGTTTATTTTTATTTGAAGCTTTTTTTTTTAAATAACTCCATTACTCAACTGTGATGGGCAAGATTACTACTTTATTGATTTTGCTGGTAGTAACCTGAACTAATGTAGTTTTCCTTTTCTCTTTTTATAGTGTGGAATTCAGCATCATCACTGAATTGCACATTAACAGGTGGCAAATGTATTGAACCTGTGGGGGAGGGAAGAGGGATACCCACCACATTTTGGTTTAAAAATTAAAAGAAATAACCTTTCCCTACAGAAACTGAAGATTTTTTTATTATTATTATTTTAAAAGACTTTGGAAGCTGGAACTTCTTTTGTCTTGCTGCATTTGGCAGAGACCAGAAATAAGGAACATTTTCTCTCCCAGAGGCCATTTGAAAATCGGTACTAGCTCCAAGCACCTCAATGAAGTTGGGGGCAGGGAGGGAGTTTAGGAAGAAGAGAAACCAAGCCATGGATCTGTGCCTCATTCTTGTGTGCATGCCCTCATCTCTGCCCCCTCACCCCAAGCTCAGTCTTTCAATGGTTGGGTGTTGGAACAGGATCCAGTAGCAAGATTCATGAACTGGAAAAGGGCCAAATAAAAAACTAGCCACAGGGCACATTTAGTTCCTGGAACCCAGGTTCTGCACCCCTGGCACAGACCATCGTGGCAACATGTGGCAACCTTTAGAGGCCTCAGTGAAAAGTTGGCGGCCATTCTCTTTCCTGTCTGCTATGCTCACAATTCACTACCCACTCTCCTCAGCTCTTCCAAACCTGTGGCTTTGTCCATAGTAGGGACAAACGCATTGCTGAAGGATCCTGACGGACAGTCACAAGTCTGTGGAGAGTTCCCATCCCCCACGCCCACTAGCCTCCTGCTACCCCAACATTAAGGACTAATTGGACTGGGAATCTGTGCCGAGGATACTTACTCTAACCAAATTAATTAAATAGATTTGTCTGGCAAGATTGTTTTTAGGGCTTGACTGTAACTTTGCTGTATTACTGACCCGATACATTCTTATTGCTTTAGGACACGATCCAAACTCACAGACGATAGCATAAGTCTTTTCATTAGCTTCAATAGGCTTCGAATGAGGCCTTCAGAAAACAGAGCAAATAGGTAGAAGTTTCACAGTAGACTTTTAGACTTCCACTGCATTGAAATTTGGTGAGAGGAGTTGGACACCTATCTTGCCATAGGATCCTTTGAAAACCCCAAGCACAGTTTATTTGGGTAGCAGTTTTAATGTAGGATAGATTTTGTAAGGCTAGGGTGGGGAAACATTTCCAAAGTGGCCCACAAGAATGAAAAAATTATTAAGCTCAAGCGGTCAGATCAGAGTTGGAGGTGTGCGTGTGCTCAGGATGGGAGAAGAAAGGGAAGAATCCCGATCATGAATTCATCTATTATCCCTAAGTGCATGCCCTCACATCTCTTCCCCCAAGGACCCTGAAGCAGAGAGATTGGAATGACTTGAAAGGTTTCATAATTTGTTTTCTCCCTAAATATAATCAAAATACCTTTAAGAACATAAAGTTAAAGCTATCCCAGATGGGGGTTGTGGGATTCCCCTGCAACCAAAGCAGGGGTGCAACTAGCATGGGGACAGCCCATGATGTTAGGAGGCTCATGTTCCCTGGCACTGGTGAGGGTTTTTTGGGGGGTTCTGGCTATTGCTGGGGGGCACTTGCTGGTGCTGTGGGGGGAAAAGATGGTATTTCTGGTACTCTAAATGGCACAGTCGGAGGGGAGGGATGAAACAGGGTGAGGTGCAGCCAGGTGGGCTCATCTTTTGCACCTGGGTCCATTCCAACCTAGCTACACCCCAAACCAGAGTCCCATTCCAGCTCAAAAGCAACTTTAAAAATAAAATTAGAAAAAGACAAGGGCTACTCAAATTCAAAGCTAAGAAGTCGATTGTTAGAAGTGGCTGCAATAATAATGTCCAACACAGGAGAAAGAGAGGAGAACATATTCTCTCTACCAGGCAACTGGCAAGGGCTGCAAAAGGTTATATGCATCAAACAGCAGAGAGGAGAGATCAGCCTCCATTGACTTCCGCTGATATTGTAACAGTATTAGGAGGACTAGTCCAGTGGTAAGAACAACAGCCAAGGACATGGGATACCCACGCCATCCACAGGCCTGGTTATCCCCTTTGCTGCCGTGAATACCGACCACTAGAATGTCTCCTCTTATCTCCCCCAATCCCTCACCCTCCATCTCTCCTCTCCTCTCCCACTGCTGCTGTCTCTCCTGATTCTCCCTCCGCCATCACTCTTTCCCCCTCACCCCCCTGAAAGGCCCCATCTCCCCTCCACCCACCCTTACACAGTCCCTGCAAGCCCCATCGCTCCACATCCCCCAACCTCATCCACATTCCCTGCCTTCCCCCTGATCAACTCGCCTTCTCCTGCTCCCTCTGGAACTGCCGCTCTTGCACTAAATAAAGCCCCCTTCATACACGACCTCTTCCTTTCTCACCGCTTTCAACTCCTTGCACTTACTGAAACCTGGATCTCTCCCTCCGACTCTGTCACCACTGCCACCCTCTCGTTCCCTCACCAGTCCCGCCCCAAAGGCTGGGGTGGTGGTGTGGGCCTTCTCCTTGCCAATCCCTGTCGATTCCAGCCCCTTTCCCCTCCCCCTTCCCTCTCCTTCCCTTCGTTCAAGACTCACTCTGTGCATCTCTACTCCCCCCTTCGCCTTCATGTCGCTGTCATCTACCACCCCTCTGGCCCCCTTTCCTCCCGAACTTTGAATCCTAGCTTGCCTTCTTCCTCTCCGATGATACCCCCGCTCTCATTCTTGGTGACTTCAACATCCATGTTGATGCACCTTCCCAGCCCTCTATCTCCCGCTTTCTCTCCCTAGCCTCCTCCTTTGATGTCCGCCTCTGGACTGATTCCCCCAGCCACACCGGTGGCCACTCTCTCGACCTCATCTTCTCCAGAAACTGTCCTGTTGCAGACCTCTCCTTTGATCTTCGTCCCACATCCGACCATTACCTCGCATCCTTCAACCTCTCCCACCAACCCCCATCTTCTTCCCCAGCTCCACACTCCTTCCGTGATTTTCAGGCTATCAACTCTTTAGACTTTGCTTCCTCCCTCTCCCCCCTCCTGTCTTCTCCTCCTCTTCCCCCGACACCGCCATCTCTTTTCTCAACGTCTCTCTTGCCATGACCCTAGACTCTCTTCTCCACCCTCTCCTCCCACCCCGTTCAACCCCAAAA
>QEPC01010062.1:230332-244601 GCA_003113815.1 Sphenodon punctatus | reverse complement strand
CCCTTCTGTCCAAGCTCGCCTCATCAACTGTCTCTCTGATATCTAAGCCTGGATGTCCCGTCAGTTCAAGCTCAACATGGCTAAGACTGAACTCCTTATCTTTCCTCCCTACCCTTCCTCTCTCTTCCCTGTCCATCCTTATTGATGGGGTCTCCATCCGCCCCGTTCCCCAAGCCCGTAGCTTGGGCTTCGTCTTCAATACTCACCTTTCCTTTAAACCCTACAATGACTCTGTTGCCAAGTCCTGTCGCTTCGCCCTCCACAACATTGCTTGGATTTGCCCCTTTCTCTCTGTCTCCTCAGCCAAAACCCTTGTTCATGCTATGGTCATCTCTCGCCTTAACTACTGCATCCTCCTCCTTACTGGCCTCCCCCACTCTCACCTGTCCCCCCTTATCTCCATCCAAAACTCCACTGCTAGGGTCATCCACTCAGCCCGTCACTTCAACCACATGCAGCCTCTCCTCTCCTCACTTCACTGGCTCCCCCTTCCCAAACACATCCTTCACAAACTCCTGGTGTTCACTTACAAATCCCTTCACAACCTGGCTCCCCCTTACCTCTCAGCCCTAGTCTCTCCACTGTCCCCTCCCTCGTCTCCCCTGCTCCCTTAACCACCTTCGTCCCTTCTCCCTTGCTGCCCCCCATGCCTGGAACTCCCTCCCTGCCCACATCCGCCTTGCCTCCTCCCTCCGCACCTTCAAATTCCTCCTCAATACCCACCTCTTCCTCACCGCCTTTCCCGACGCCTGTTAGAACTTTCCGTTCAATATTTACTGTCTGCCCTCCCCGTAGACTCCTGCCTAACTACAACCAAACCAAGCACGTGCACCTAAGACTTCACATTTGCTTGAATGTTATTTATCCCTTGTCTTTCCCTATGTCCCCCCGCCGTGTCTATTAGATTGTAAATCGTAGGCAGGGACCGCATCTATCTTATTCTCTAAGGCACCAGGTATACAGCTGGCGCTATACAAATGCTTATAATAAAAAATAATAATAATAATAATAATAAATAATAATACCTAGCTTCAGTTCCTGCTCTGTCACAGACTTCCTGTGTGACCTTGGGCAAGTCATTTAGGCTCTGTGGCCTCAGCCCAATCTGTAAAATGTGGATCATCATACTTATCTCATAAGGGCATTGAGAAATACATTAAAATGTTGCATGGCAATCAGATGCTGCTACAGTAACAGGGCATTTAAAGAGCTTCGATGCCAATATTCTGAGAATATTGAAGCTCCCACAAGCCAACAGATATTAAAGTGCTCAACACCTTAAGAGAAAACAGGCCTGGATTATGAGCAATGTATGAGGTGTCATCAGTGAAGCAAATTTAGAATTAATGCTGCAAATCCCAGATAACACCTACCTCATTGTACAAGAGAAATAAATGTAAGTGACTGATGCAATTTAAGATTTACCAGGTCAGGCTGAATTTTCATCTCCGTTCCTATTTGCAAAAAATTACTATCATCTTCTAAAAGGCATTATTCAGAGAATTGCCTCTATCAGTAACATGGGAGAGTAAGATTAAATAGCTAACCAGGATGAGAGAGGTGTTTAATGAAGGAAGACCGCTAAGACTGTGTGCATATCCAGAAAAAGAGCAGTAGACTGAAGGGGTGCTTGGGTGTGCCATCAAGTAAACCTTCATTTTAAACACCATGCCTTACCTTAAAATATGGCCCATCAACCTGGTTGTCCCCCTGACAGGAAAAAGCAATTATTCTGCTATTCTGAGGTCTGTAAGGTTTTGTTTTAAAGCACTTCTTTGCTCTAGTAAAAAAGGAATTACAATTTAACATCCAAACTATTCAGTTCAGTACTGGAAATGGAAACAGTCCTTCCCCACGTTTACAGATAATCCGATTCCTTTAGCATGTGGACTCCCCAAAACCCATTTCAGATGCCAGCAGGGGCAGCTCCAGCCCTATAACTGTACGGAGTCTTGGGTTAATCACCTTGGAGGTGGATTCAGACAAAATCATAAAGCCTCAACTCCTGGGTCAACACTACAGACCCAGTTCTTCAAAGAGGAGAGATGGGCATTCCCCCTTCCCACCAAGACTGTACACAACATCAGGTCCAGCAGTGTGCCATGCCTTGACTGCTGAACTCCACCCAACAGATGCTTGCATCTCACAAAAATAAAATCTCTTTGCGCAGTGTGTGTAGCTTAAACCACCATGGGAGGAGACACCGCATATCTGGGGGAGGGGGGTTCTAAGTCGGACTGTTTTACCCTTATTTTGGTTTTAGGTTCCCTCTCTGTTTATATTTTTATTGTATTTATTGTTTTTTACAGTTTTAAAATGTAGTTGTAAGCCACCCCAAGCTGTCTGTTGACGGGAAGGGGGCAGGATATAAACGTATAAATAAATAAATAAATAAATAAATAAAATATACAATGGGTATTTTAGTCCAAACAAATGGACTTCTATCCCAGAAGTCTCCCTTCTCAATTTAAGCCCCCTCTCTGTTCACACAATCACTTAACCATAGGATACTCTAAAGTATGCTCACCTCTTTAAATCAGAAGTAGAGGATGGTTACCCAAAAAGGTAACCATCCTCTACTTCACTTTTAACACTATGGGTGTTAACAAATGAGATGTTAGCCCACTATAGCTCCCACCAGGTGGGTGACCACCTGCCCATTTATTAGGTGTTTGTCCCCACCCCCACAGCGTCCATTCATGGCATGGTCTCGGAGAATGTCCATGTGGGCAAATGCTGGCTAACGCAAGCTGATGCACGTGTTCCCGTCCCATCAAGTAAGTTGCAGGCAGCATCTCCGCACATCCAGGCCCACCAGTACCAGAGAGTCATGGGTGGAAATTCTAGAGCATCGGAGACGCAACCTCTTCCTGTCCCTCTCTCCACTTTTGCCCTCACAGGCACTGCCAGTGGGGAATGCCTGCAAGTGCATGAAAGACATGCGGGGACTGCCCACTTCTTAGACTGGACATGAAAAACACGTGAGCAGGGGCTGCATGGACCAAACCCAGACTACAGCAGGCTGATGTCTCATTTGTTTTTATCCTACGTTTGTATCAACCCCCGTAAGAGGAAGTGAAAGCAAATTAGGGGTAACTGCCCTGGAGAAAGTAATAGCTAACCAGAGCCTGGTCTACAGTGAACAAGTTCCCAATCTATATTGCTACTGTCAGGATGCACCATAGTGCTTTGGGGGACAGAGGTAGACTTGTGGTGAAAGCATTGAACCGTAGGTAATCGGAGTTTCAATTCCAGCCCTTTAGCTGGGCAAGCCACTTACTTTTTCTGTGTTTCAGTTCTTTATCTATTAAATGCAGAGGACATCACTTTTTTCCTCATACTTTGTCTTGCTTTTTCACAGCCAACAAATTGGGTTCGGGACTGTCTCTTGCAGTCTGGCACAATAAGACACAATGTCCACAGATATTACTAAACATTTTCAAACTTTTGCCTGTGTGATGCGGTTTTCAGACATATAGAGCCACTCTCGTGGCTCTATAGCCAATGCAGGTTGCACACTCCGTTAAAACCACGAAAAATCTACTCATTGTAAGATTGAGATTTATCCTATTGCTTTGAAACTTTGCATGGAGAATCATTTGGGTGAAGGGTAGAATCAGTCCAAGTTTCAGATGAATCGGTTGAAAAAAAGTGACTCCGTTATACGAGTTTGAAAATCAGAGGCAGAAATGTTTTTTTCTGGATTTTTCAATTGGGATATGTTGATGCAGAAAAGTGTGTTTAAAGTTATTTGTTCGGAGATGTAGAGGACTCAACAAATTCAAGTGTGTATTCTAGTCTATTCCTAAATTTGGATTTTTAAAATCTGTTATATAGGTTTTTAAGTTTGGATGTTCTGCAGTTCATATTTTATCTTATAGAAAGAGTGAACTAGCAAAGTTATGCACTGCATGCACAGTATACTGGTGCAGGTTTGGGGGGAGGCCTGGTTCCTCCATTGTAAGATACTTGAGGACACACCAGTCCCCCAGTGAACCTTAGGAGTGGCTTGATGAAAGGCCTGGGGCTTTTTAAAAAGTCCTGATATGTCCCTGATAATTCCAAGCATTGTCAGAAAGTCTTGGAAAGTCCCAGGAAGTCCTAAAAAATACCAGATTTTCACAACAATTGAAAACAGGACTCATAGGTTCAATGGGAGCCAGGGCTCATGATCTCAATGGGAGGGACGTTGGGGCTAGTGGGCTACAGCTACCTTCTACTGCCCAATAAGAACCACAGCTAAGAACGCAATCCTCACTCACTGAAGTCAATGGCAAAACTCCCATTGAATTTAACGGTGGAAAGCATTAACGCCTGCACTGACTCCTCCTCGCACAGAGCAGAGTCAACCAGTGCTGCTCAACTCTGCTGGTGGAATCCCCTCTCCAGGGACTCTCCCTGCACCGGGGAATCCCATCAGGGAGCTGCCTATTCCGTTAGGTCAATATCTGCAGACAGTAGGCTGGCTAGGACTGGCTGTCACTTTCCCTTTCTCCCCCCCTCCACAGGAGTCACCCTACATAGGGAGGAAGCTCAAACCTACTCCCCAAACATGGGCATGTATGCGGAGAGGAGCTCAGCAGTCCCTACCCCAACTCAGGGGTCACCCTGTGCTAATAGAAAGGGGAGGTTTACTGCAGGGACTTTGTAATAGCTTAGTTTAGAGTTCCTGCCCTCTGTCCCATTCCATTTAATTTCTCCTTCTGGGTTGTGTTTGAATTCCTGCTTCAGCAAGAGCACCTCGTATCAACGTTCCATCCAGATGGCTGCAGAAAGCAGCTTTAGAGAAATCTCTTCAATCTGAACTGAAATGCTGTGGGAAGGAGTTGTGATCCTGGGGCAGCGATTACATAGAGCAGTGAGAACAGCCGTTTTTTGTTTACACACACCAGGTAAGTAGTTGCTTTGCTTCAGATACTGGGGAAAGTAAGTTTCCTAATGTGAGCCAAATATGGTGTGTCATGGTTTAATCTTGGATGGACCAAGGTTCCTCTCTTGTATTTACAGCTACTTTCTACTGCCTGAAAAGATCCAACACAAAAAATGTAATCCTCACCCACTGAAGTCAATGGCAAAACTTTAATTGAATTCAGTGGTGGAAAGTTATCCTCCCAATCTTCACTTGTCAGAAATGCAGACACCTTTTTTTGTGGTTTCCTAGGCGGATCTAGAAGCTGTTCTACGAAACAAATACACAGTATTTCCTTCTCCTGCACAGAAGTAGTGATTTTTAAAATTGTATTTTACTGTGAAAAAGGAGGCTGGGTGGTTGGTTTGGTTTGGTTTTTTGGAGGAGGCACAGAGGAAGGGGTACCTCTGTTTTCCAAACACAATGAATTTCTAGTTCTGTTTTTCTCTGCCAAATCATCATACAAAGCCTGTGTCACAAGTACCTGCAAAGAACCTCTCTGTTGGCAAACACTCCTGAACTCTTCATTCAACCCTGTGGCCAGACAGTACATCTTTCATTTAAGAATACCTTCCTGTCCAAACTCAAGTGAGTTCCAGATATATTCTTTTAAACTTACACATCCCAATTCAGCCAGCCAGGCTAATTGAGCCTCACAATCTCCATGTGAGCCAGAAGTCTTTTACAGAGAAACTTAACGGCTTGCTTTTTTTTTTTTTTTTTTTTTTTTTTTTTTAAGAAAAGCGAGTTGGTGTTGTAAGCAATTGACATCTTTTAAAATAAGACACCAAGTGGTCTTACTGAAAGCACAGAAAAATGGTTCCTTCACCCCCCCCTCCTCCCCCCTACATGGGTGAGAATAGGAGGGTGAAGATTTTGACTGCCTGAGGGGTGGAGTGGGGATCTATATTATATTCCAGGGAAAGTGAGTGATGTGGGGGTAAGTAGCCTCCCTCTGGTGGCAGGAGAGGGAGGTCAGGAGGTGGTGTGGAGGGGAACCCCTGGTGTGAGCAGGGGTGACCCTCCAGGGGGGAGGGTTGCCCGCCGGTGGGAGAGGCGGGTATGGGGGCCAGGGGGGGTCCCTCTTGCCGGCCTGTCGGGGCAGCCCATAGAGGGTGGGTGTCTAACAGGGTTCTCTGAGGAGGGGAGGGGTTCCACAGCTATCAGGGTTGTTACGGGTCGGTGGAGATATGGTCCAAAGGGGAGGGGTATTCCATCAGTGAGGAGGGAGTGATGCCTTGTGCCCGTTCCCCTCTCAACCCCCCACACAGGTAGGTTGTGGGTCGAGGCCCAGGAGACCCCAGGCCTTGGTTTGGTGCTGCTGAACACGAGGTCGGTTGTCAATAAATCATCTACCATCCGGGAGTTAATCCCGGAGTGGGACGCCAACCTCGTGTGTATTACAGAGACCTGGCTGGACAATGAATTGGGTCCTATCTTGTCTGATCTTGTTCCAGCTGGGTTCTTTGTGCAGCATCAGCCTCGGCTGGAGGGACCGGGGGGGGGGTAGCCATTGTTATCAAGGATGCATTGTCTTTTGGAAGGTATTCGATGCAGGCTCCACCAGGTGTTGAGTGCCTCCATCTTGTGTTGGATTTGGCCGGGGACAGATTAGGGGTGCTGCTGGTGTACCGTGCACCCAATTGCCCAGCAGCATCCCTACATGCTCTTGCTGATCTGGTGTCAGATGTGATTCTCCGGACCCCTAGATTAGTGGTCCTGGGGGATTTTAACATCCACACGGACACTGATCTTGGAGGAGCGAGGCATGAGTTCATGGCCTCATGACAACCATGGGCCTGTCCCAAATCATCTGTGGCCCCACACGAGGCGGGACATACACTGGATTTGGTTTTCCGCACCGGCCTTGAGGCGGGGCGTCGGTTAGAAGAAGTCATGGGGGTAGAGCCTGTCATCGTCTGACCTGGTGATTGTCAGCCCCCGACAGGGTGCAGGATCTATTAGATTGGTCTGCTCCTGGGGACTTATGGAACCGGATCGGTCCAGAATGCTCTGGGGGAATTTTCCCTGGCCCTTGACACCCGCTCTGTCGATTATATCGTTGCCTTCTGGAACACCTTGTTGGCTGAGACCATTGACCAAGTGGCTCCCAGGCATCCACTGCCCTCCCGAGTCTCCCGCAGGTCTCCTTGGTTTACTGAGGGCCTGCGGTGTTTGAAGCGGGAGAGAAGGCCCTTAGAGCGACGGTGGTGCCAGACTTGCGACCAGTATGATCTATCGCAGCATAAGAGCAGTTTAAAGGCCTATGCTGTGGCGGTGCAGGCAGCAAAGAAGCAGTTCTTTGCTGCCCTTATTGCATCTGCGAAGTCACGTCCATCAGAGTTTTTCCAGGTGGTGAAAGACTTGGTCAGCCCTGGACCTGAAGCAATACAGTGACCAGTTTATCGAGTACTTTGTAGAGGAGATCGCTCACATCCGCCATGACTTTGGTACCACAGTTATTGCAGAGGATCATCTTGGGGCTATGAATGTCCCGTTCTGTCCTGTGGGATCGGTTTCAGATGGTGTCGCCTGCCGATGTGGAGTCCTTGTTGGGATCTGTTCGTGCCACTACTTGTGAACCAGATCCGTGCCCATCCTGGCTGGTGAAAGCCAGCCAGGAGACATTAAAGCCATTGCTGGCTGGGGTGGTTAGTGTCTCCCTTCGGGAGGGCAGGGTGCCTGAATGAGGCTGTAGTTAGGCCCCTGCTCAAGAAACCATCTCTTGGCGATGATGCTCCTGCCAGTCTCTAACCTTCCCTTTTTAGGAAAGGTTATTGAATGGGCTGTGGCATGGCAGCTCTAGGAACATCTGGACTGCACCAGTTTCCTTGACCACTCTCAGTCTGGGTTTCAGCCTGGATATGGTACGGCGACTGCATTGGTGGCCTTGGTTGACGATCTCCGTCTGGCGTTGGAACAGGGTCGTCAGACCTTACTGGTCCTGCTAGACCTTTCAGCTGCATTCGACACAGTTGATCATGAGGTGTTGGTGACTCGCCTGCGGGACTGTGCTGGGACTGGCAGAACAGTCTTGGACTGGTTTCGTTCATTCCTGGCCTGGAGAACTCACCAGGTGGTCTTGGGGGAGTGTACGTCTTCCCCCTGGGACCTCATGTGTGGAGTCCCGCAGGGTGCCATTCTGTCCCCCCTCTTGTTTAACATCTATATGCATCCGTTAGGGGAGATCGTGAGGGGATTTCAGGGCATGCAGTGTCATCAGTAAGCTGATGACACTCAGCAATACCTCTCTTTTTCCATCGATCCAGGTCATGCAGTCTCCTTATTTTCCTAGTGCCTGTCAACTGTGGGGGCTTGGATGAGGTTGAGCCATCTGCAATTGAATTCTGACAAGACGGAGGTGATGTTGGTGGGGGAGTGCTTGGGTGAGGGCCTGGGGCTGGTTGAATCTCCTCTTGTTGGGGAGGGGGTTCACCTTCCCATGGTCTCTCAAGTGCGGAGTCTGGGCATGCTCCTCAATTTCACAGCTCAGCCTGGAATCTCAGGGTGTGGCTGTGGTGGGGAGTGCGTTTCAGCAGTTACATCCTGTCCGGCAGCTTCAGCCATATCTTTCAGACTCCAACCTCGCCACGGTCATCCATGCCTTCATCACCTCGAGGCTGGATACAAGTTTTAAATAAATAAATAAATAAATAAATGTGCTCTACGTGGGGCTGCCCGAGAAATTGGTCCAGAGGCTGCAGCTGGCGCAGAATGCCGCAGCCTGTCTCCTTACTGGGGCGAGTCGCAGGGAGCACATGACACCAGTGCTCCGGGCTCTGCACTGGCTGTCTATAAAGCACAGAGTCAGGTTCAAGGTGCTGGTTTTAACCTTTAAAGCCCTTCACGGCCCGGGCCCTACTTATCTGCGGAACCGACTCACTCCCCATGTGCCCGTGCGACCCTTGAGATGGTCCGTGGGAGCCTTTTTGGAGGTTCCCCGGGTGAGGTGGATGACCACCAATGTTAGACCTTTTTCGGTGGCCACCCCTGTGCTGTAGAATTCACTCCCGGAGGAGGCTCGGTTGACTCCCACTCTCCTGCTATTTTGACATTTATGTAAGACCTGGCTGTTCCGCCAGGTTTTTGGCGAGGGGATGGGGAGGGTCTTTCTCCCCCTGTATTTGTATCTTGAACTGTTTAAAATTGTTTTAAATTTTTATATTGTTTTTCGCCACCCTGGGGGTAGGAGGGATGGGATATAAGTTTTATATAAATAAATAAAAATAAATAAATAATATTTGATCATTGGGAGTGGTTTGTTCTTCTTAATAAAATGTTTGTTTTTTTTATTATTTGTATAAGCTTTGAATTATTTTTTGGTGTTTACACTGGACATTCAGTGTTTGTTCCTGAAATAAGTTACAGATTTAAGATTTTTTAAAAAATAAATAAATATAGGTTACGATAATTTACATTAGGTCAATAGGTTAGATTACATAAAAAATTAAAACAAATATATAAAAAATAAAACTCTCCCTCATCTCTCACTCCTTCGTCTCTTAGATGTTAAGCCCTTTAGGGGTAGGGATCTGTATACCTTGCTATGGATATGTGGGAGTTTACTGCCTTCTTAAGCTCTTTATGGACTTGTTACATTCAGACTAAAGTCAGTTTATTTTTTCCAGGTTCATAATATGATAGGAGGGAGAATTTATTGTATCCCCCTTTAAAAAAACAGGGAAATTCTAGATTAAAAACCCCCTCCAGTTTAAGAGATGAATTAAAGCTCTTACAAATTCACTCATACTCCAAAAATCATGGAAATTACAAGTTAAGGTTCCCACCTTAACTTGCATGCCATATAAGCAGTAAAGACGTTGTGCGGTCTCACATACTGTGCTTGATTACAACTTAGACTGCATTCCCATCTGCGGCGGCGGTGGCAGCAGAGGAGGGGCGAGGGAAGACCCGGCAGTGCGGAGGAGCCAGCTGACAGGAAAAGAGCTGGTGCAAACGGGGATCTGCTGCTGCAGGTGGGAACGCAGTCTAAGCTCCATGTACCCACACTTTGCCATGGTCTTTCAGCCCCAATCCTCTTCCTTTGCAGGTTGGGGGCAACACTAAAGCAGGGGTTGCCACCTGATCCCCTGCTTTCCGTATATGCTTTCATTTAGGTTGGGGAAAATGGACAGCTGAGTACTGGGGGGGGGGGGGGGGGGGGGGGGGGGGTGTCTGTATGGGGAAGAGAACAGCCAGGTGCTATTGGAGTGTTTATGTGAGAATGGGTGATGTATATGTATGGACGAGGCTGGGGGGCAGGTAGGGATGGGGGAAGTGTATTGGTAGTGGGCAAACAAGCGCTGGGAAGCGTGTATATGGGGGACAAGCCTGAGAGATGAGTGATGTATATCCACAAACAAGGGTGGGGGGCAGCCAGGGTAGGGACCAGTGCTTGTATGGGGCAGGGGTAGCCAGGTGCTAGCTGGATATATGGGGGAAGAAAGCTGAGAGATGGGTGATGTACATTTAGGAACACCGTTTGGGGGACAGTCGGGGGTGGTGGCTAAGTATGTGTTTTTCGTATGTGCTTTCATTTGGGATGGGGACAATGGCAAATTCAAGTACTGGGAGGTGGTAAGTGTGGGGAGCAAGGTTGATGGGTATGGGATGAGTAGCTTAATCCCCTTATGAGGGCTGTACCTGAGGGGAAAGGAGCTGGCAACCAATCCTCAATCAGGAGCCAAAGCCCACAGACAGCCAAATCGCTTTCCAGTGCAGGATAGTACTCCAATGCATGATGTACTAGGACAAATATTTACCTGCCCTTAATCACCTGTGTAGTAAGCAGATGCACTGGAACTCCTGCGTGAGAGGGAGCTATAAGGCTACAGTGGAGACGGATCAAGTCCATAATACTGGGCTGTCCCCAGATTGAGTGTTTTCCCCAAACTGCAGTGGAAGAGGATTGGGGCTGAAAGAGCAGGGTAACACGTGGGTGCATGGAGCCTAAGCTTTAAATGAGCACAATATGCAATACTGTGCAACATCTTTACTGCTTAAATCGCACGCAAGTGAAGGAAGGAGCCTTAACTTACAATTTCCATGCTTTTTGCAGCATGAGTGAATGTGTAAGAGCCATAACTCCTCTCTTAAACCGCAGAGGTTTTTTTTTTAAACCTAGACTATATATTTGCATGACTGTAGACAGCAAAGTATATCCAATCTCAATCAAGATCATGAACCCGTAGGCGGGTGACCTCTCTTGGGGACACAATTTGGGAACCTATACACTAAGCTCTACTGCAACGCCAAACAGTCACAAAGCAGTTCTCTGTAATAGTGCCACTACTGTGCTGTGTTAGCCTGTCTCTTTCATGGACTTAACTGAACTCATTTGTACCACAGCATGACTTAACTCAGCATTTGTTCACAATTCACCTATTTACTCCTCTAAAACCCTCCCAAACAGAACTGTCAAGCCAGCAATAAGGAAGCTAGTTTTACTGCTGGGTTGCAACATTGCCAGCATAATGACAGAGCGAACAAGTAACACACGCCAAACATCGCACCAGAGACCAGCATTCCTGATACCAGAGAATCTACTTCAGCAATTCCAGTTCAAAAGGTGTAGCTGCCAATAAACCTTGCATAGCACAGCTCCTGTGGAAGGAATTAGGAGTGTCACAGCTTAGTGACAGACAAACATTGAACAAAAGGAACTCTGCATTTACAACGTTTTTCTTCAACTCTCATGTTCAAGGGAAGGCATCCAGATGGTGAAAGACGACACAGATCTGGACCATTTGTCATAATTAAACATCCTGTGGAACTTTAGAGTCCATCTAGTAACCCTGTTCGCTTGTTACAACTGGCAACTGCATTTGTTTTACCTCAAATATTTGCCCTGTAGTTTCACTGGATGCAATGTTCTCCACTGAGCAACAATGTGGTTATGTGGCTATTAAAACAGCACAATCTGCCACCCAAGAGACAGTGCATTTCAGTACTGGGTGAAAACATGTAACAGGTGGGATTGTTACAGAAAAATCTGCGGATATAGCGAAGTTGGGTCAACAATAGGAAAAGGAATGGGGGAAGGTCCAGATCATAGAACACCACTATGGTTCCAACTCCTTGAGCGTATGCTCTCATATTTGCCCTCTTACTTGAAACTCACGCTTTCAGTGTTTGAGGGTAGGAACTGGATCTATGGAGAAGATCCAGGAAATAGAAAAGGAGCAAATATTTTTTTTAAAAATGCATGTCAGAATATGGATTTGACCTACCAGTTCCCCACACATGGACTAAATAATAAGTCAAATACCTCTAGCCATGACTTTCCCTGCTCTAGCCTACTTCAGTATCTGACACATCCTCTAACCTGGGGGTCAGAACAGGGTTATCATAGTCAAGAGTTGTTGCATGTGTGCTTTCCACCAGTTAAAAAGGGTGGATCTCTTAGGGTGCTGTTTATGATCCCAGGGCAGCACAAGGAGGCCTCTGTAGCAGTGAATGGGACCTATTCTTGGTTTCAAAGTTACAAATCTATTGCAAGTCAACATAGGTGTTGTCCACAGTACTCTGTGCTGTAATGGAAAGAGGTAACAGCATGGATGTACATAACAATTCTCTCAGGGTCCCATTTTGTACAACACAAAGGAGCTGGACTATACCTAACACCCTAATAAAAATCCAATAGCCCGAGCAGAGAGGTCTTCCCTCTTAAACAAGGACAGGAGAGAGATTTCAGTAGAAATCTGACATAATTGAACAGCCACCATTTTGATCAAACCCTCTAATTTCTCCCTACCCGGGAGAGAGCGTGTGCACAAAAGGGTTCTAAGAATCTTTGCCATTGTCCATTCAGATGGCTGTTAAAGTGTTTCAACTGCATTTCGAATTTGTATAGATAAGAGGATCTCCCCTCTTACACTGCAGAGCACCAGCTGGTTGAACCTTAAAAGGATCTATTCAAAATGACAAGCTCTAAGGCCAAAAGCAACTTCTTTTCCCCAAAACTCTTTTTTAATTGGAATGGGATCCTGCACTTGGACACAATGCTGCCCTGCAGTGAACAGCCAGGGTTTTCTCCATGTCAGCATGTATCGCTGTTTTATTCCCAATTATATTATTATTTATTGTATTTGACTGGAAAGACACTAGGACTATTCTAGCTTGGGACTTAACTCCATTGCCACTTTTATCTCACTTGATGCCATAAACTTCCAATTATATCATCTTAGTTATTTGTATATGTTTTAAGTGTTCACAGAACTTTATTGGTGGGAATATGTACCAGTAATGCACTGCTTTGCAAAACACAAGAAAGGTTTACAATACTTCATATGGGCACAAGCTGTTACAGTGTAAGCCAATATAACTTTATGCACTTAGATTTATATGCTATCCTATCCTGAAAGCTCAGGCAAGGTAACAAAATAGGAATACATTTTAAAGAGACACACACAAAGACTTAAAATCCAACCCTTCTGAACCATATTCCCCACCTACCAAACACCTGGTCAAATAAAAAGGGTCTTACAATGCCTCAAGAGGAAAGGAATTCCACAGATGTGGACAAGCTACTGAGAAGAGCATCTCTCCGTGTACCCTTGCTGTATGGACTTACTGCACTGATGGAACTTGCATGAGGGAAATCCCTGCTGACCTACAGGAGTGTGACAGAGCACAGGGGGGCCCCAAGCTATTTATATGTGGGGCCCAAGCTATTTAAGGCTTTGTAGTTCAAAACCATGATGGTGGATGATTATAATTGCCATTTTGTTAGACACAATCAAAAGCTACAAAAATGTTGTTGCAAAAAAAAGGAGTCTCAACCTGATCAAGAAAGGGGGAAACTGAGGCACACATAGGGTGGCCAGATATGCACATTTTATTTATTTTATTTATTTTATTTATTTATAAATTTCTACCCCTCCCCTCCTGCCATGCAGCTCGGGGCGGCTTACAATATTAAAACATACAATAAAATTTTAAAAATTTATAAAAAACACCATATTAAAATATTAAACAGGGCAAAAAAAAAAACCACAACAGTGTAAATATAAATAGGTGGGGGAACTAAAACATTCCCCTACCCCTCCCTCCCAAAGGCCTGAGCGAACAGCCAGGACTTACAACTACGCCGGAATGTTAATAGGCTAGGCGCCAGGTGAGCCTCCTCCAGAAGGGAGTTCCAAAGCCGAGAATGCCCTCTCCATCGTGGCCCCCCGCTTAACACGGGGGACCTCCAGGAAGGCACCCCCGGCGGACCGCAGGAGCCGCTCTGGGGCGCGAAGGGTGAGGCGGTCCCTAAGGTATGAGGGGCCGAGACCGTGTAGGGCTTTATAGATCATCACCAACACCTTGAACTTGGCCCGGCACGCTATCGGCAGCCAGTGCAGAGCTCGGAGCACC
>QEPC01010062.1:161319-227511 GCA_003113815.1 Sphenodon punctatus | reverse complement strand
TCCCAGTGCTCCCCCCGCTCTCACCAAGGGGAGTCACTGGGTCCACCCCCCTTTTACCCACCCCTTACCTACAACCCCCACCCTACCACCCTAGCCCTGTACAAAAACGAAGCCCACACAAAAACAAACAATAACCCCCTGCCACCCCCTGCAGCCCCCAAAGTGCCCCCAAAAGTGCTGCGCCCTTTGGCCGCGAGCCTGAGGCTCAGCCGCTGTCCCTGGGGCTTTATGCCCCCTGCTACTTCCGGGTGGGGGTGGGGGGAAGGGGACAGGTCAGCCCACGTGGCTGGTCTCTACATTCCCCCCCCTAACCCCCAGCCTCACTGTTTGTTGTTTTCTCCCGCAGGTTCCAGCGGGCAGCAAAGCAGCGACGGCGGTGTCAGCGGCAGCGGAGCAGCGGAGCCGCGGGGCACAAGCCCCCCCTCATCAGCGGAGAGCTCCCAGAGCCCCCCCGCAGCGGCAGCAAGGCAGGTGAGTTGGCGATCCCTGCAGGCTTCTGCGGCTCAGCCGCTGTCCCTGGGGCTTTATGCCCCCTGCTACTTCCGGGTGGGGGGGGGAGGGGACATGTCAGCCCACGTGGCTGGCCTCTACGTTCCCCCCCCAACCCCCAGCCTCACTGTTTGTTGTTTTCTCCCGCAGGTTCCAGCGGGCAGCGAAGTAGCGGCTGTGTCAGCGGCGGCGGAGCAGCGGAGCCGCGGGGCACAAGCCCCCCCTCGTCAGCGGAGAGCTCCCAGAGCCCCCCGCAGTGGCAGCAAGGCAAGTGAGTTGGCGATCCCTGCAGGCTTCTCAGGGACATATATGAGAAATACAGGTTGCAAGGTAGCACTGGCTCCAGTGCAGCCCTGCAACCTGTATTTCTCATAAATATCCTCTAAAATGTGCATATCTAGCCACCCTAGGCACAAAAGCAACTTTACCAAGATAGTATCATAAGGAAGAGTCAGAAGGAAGACCAAGGTCACATGACTTCCAATCTAGTGGCCTATACACTAGATGGCCCAAACTCATCCAGCTGAGCACTCACTAAACTCATCCAGTTCAGCATTGCTCTAGCCCAGGTTTTGCAAGTCGGGACAGGGGAGTGCGGCACGCAAGCAAGAGATATTCCAGGTTTTGTAGTTTCTCTGAGGTTGCAGTCTCTCTACCAAGTGGGGGGCAAAGACCAATAGTTGGCCAATTCTATGGAGTCTGAGAAAAAACAATGGCCACCTCACATCAAAAGGGCAGACATTCAGGACGTTTTTACATGAGGCTCATTTCTTGCAACTTTCTAAAGTACAGGAGAAACAAACTCACACAAGGGGGTTTAAGACACTCACCCCCACTACCAGAAGTCCACCAGGCACCACTGGAAACAGCGGGCGCTAGTAGAGCATGTTTGAGGATGCAGACTCATAAAAAACCCATATTGAGGTTTTTACAAGTCCGTGTCTCCAAGTATGCACTAGTTGGCCAGTGCCCACTGTTTCCAATGGCACCTGGCGAACTTCTGGTAGTGGGGGTAAATGTCTAACCACCACCACCCACACCCACATAAATTTGTTTCTCCCACAATTTAGAAAGCCGCAAGAAACAAGCTTCATGTTCAAAGTGAATAGTGGCACAAACCCACTGTCTGAGAGTTTAGTAAAATCTTTATCAATTCAAGATTTCCTTCAGGACACCTCTGTCTGCTACCTGACAGAGGGTTTGCTTACAAGAACCCAACTATCAAGTAGCAATGATGTTGTGAGACTGAATTAACCTGTAGCAAGCTGCAACACCTAATACATCATTTCCTCCTTCCACTTCCGGTCTCCAGGTGACCATACAGATGTGGCAACAGAGTCCTAAAGCAGGAACTTCCTTTTCCACCTCAATGCCTTTCCCAAAACAACGCATGCAGGGAAATCGCATGTGCTTTGCATTATGAGAAATACTACAGTGAGGTAGGGAACGGGAAAGTTTCAAAAAAGGGTGGGGGGGATGCAATAGTTGCATTAATATATTGCTACTGGACAAGACAAACATGTTTGCAAGCTATGCAAGTAAGCCCTAGGGCTTACACAATGCACTTACCACAGGGTAGCCTCACTGATGCCTTGAGGGGACTAAGTGCTTTGTAGATTGTGGCCTAAGTCCCCAAGTGCAAATGAAACATTAACTCAATGTATCACAGAAAATAAAAGAGGCAATGGAGCCACAGAAGACAGGATCCAGCTCCCTGCAACACTAGAGCAGGCAAGGATCATTGGAAAACAGGACAGAGTTGAATCGGGCAATTGGGTTCCTTACCTTGGGAATTGCCTTTCTATATAGCCTTCGAGGGAGGTTATTCAGATGTAGGGAGCGTTCTTCCCCATGGCCAGTAGGAGGCAGCACCGACTTTCACTGGGCATGCGTAGGGAGAGCGTGCCCTCGCTTCCCCAGGTGTACCACAGCCAAAGGATCGAGATAACGTCTGAAATGAAAAAGAAAAAACACAACCTCCCCCAAACTACGGGGGGTGGGGATGAGAACCAGCTACCCATGAAAGAAGGTGTAAACAGAAGTCACCCACCCAAAAGCCACGACAGAAGATTCAGAGACCGTAATCCCCAGGTGGGCCGAATAACCTCCCTCGAAGGCTATAGAAAGGCAATTCCCAAGGTAAGGAACCCAACTGCCCTTTCTACGGCCTTCTCATCCGGTTATTCGGACATAGGGAGGTAACAGAGCAGTGATGCCCATTCGGCAAGGGGAGGGACAGTGTGTTTAAGATGAACCCTGGACTCCCTGTAAAATCCGCCAGCCAGAGGCAGCCAAGATCAATCTTCTAGTGCTTGGTGAAGGTATGAGGGCTTTTCCAAGTAGCCGCCTTACATATCTCACCAAGTGGGGCCCTGGACCTAAAGGCCCAATTTGTGGCAGCTCCACGCATGGAGTGGGCCAGAACTCTTGCGGGGGGCAAGAGTCCCACGGCTCTATTCGCATCAGCGATACAGGCCAAGATCCATCTGGAAATGACCGCCTTGGAAGCCCTCTCGCCCTTTGATCGAAGGTGGTAGCTTACCAAGAGGCAGGAAGTGCGCCGGAAGAGTTCTGTGCGTTCCAGGTATACCTCAAGAGCCTGGCGTACGTCGAGGGTATGCCACAATTTTTCTAGACGGTGACAAGGGAGAGGACAGAAGGAAGGGAGGACCACTTCCTGGGACAGGTGGAAGAGGGAGGACACCTTAGGCAAGAAGGAAGGGTCAAGTCGTAAGATGACCAATTCGCTCCAGAAGGTGCACAGGGTCGGATCCATGGAGAGAGCCCCGATCTCCGAGACCCTTCTAGCGGAGGTAATGGCAATTAGAAACACTACCTTGAGGGAGAGGAAGTAGAGAGAGACTTCTCTAAGTGGTTCAAAGGGAGCACCCGTAAGAGCCCTGAGCACCACATTGAGGTTCCAGGTGGGAAACCTATGGACAATGGGCAGGGAAATGCGTCGGGCAGCCCTTAAAAATTGACATACGTGGGAGTGGCTGGACAGGGGAAGCCCAGTGAAAGCTCCCAGGGTGCTATCTAGCGCTGCTATTTGTCTAACGAGAGTGTTTGGTCAGAGCCCCTTGTCCAACCCCTCCTGGAGAAACTGGAGAACTTGGGCTATGAGGGGGTCGGGGGGGGGGATCTGATGGGTGTGGCACCATTTAACAAACACCCCCCAGGTGCACTGGTAAATATGCTTAGTGGACTTGCATTTGGATGCCAACAGTGTCCGCACGACGATGTCAGAATACCCCATCCTCTGAAGGGCTAAGGTTTCAAGACCCAGGCTGTCAGTCTCAGGAACCAAGATGATGGTTGCTCGTTGTTGTTCGGAATTGTGGATTGCACGATTGAGGAGGGGAAATGGTGGGAAGACATATAGGAGACCCGAGGGCCACTGCTGGCTGACAGCATCGTGTGCTTCTGCTTTGGGGTGGGGATCCCTGCTGAAGAATCGGGCCATCTTGGCATTGGAAGAGGAGGCAAACCGGTCCAGAGCTGGAGGGCCGAATCTGTGTACAATCAGCTAGACCGCTGATTGGCTGAGGGACCATTCCCCTGGATCCACTGCTTGTCGGCTCAACCAGTCCGCTTCCACATTGTCCACTCCCCGTACGTGCAGAGCGGACAGAGAGAGAGAGAAGATGAATTTCCGCCCAGCGTAGCAGGCGCATGGCTTCCTTTTGGAGTGTATGGGATCATGAGCCTCCCTCGTTGTTGACGTAAGTCATGGTTGTTGTGTTGTCTGTGAAGACTAAGACGGGTTTCACCTGCACTTGATGGGTGAAGTGGTGCAGGGCAAGTTGAATGGCTTTGAGCTCCAGCCAACTGATGCTGTGATTGTGATCTAGCACAGACCAGGTGCCCTGCGTTATGCTTGAGTTTAGGTGGGCACCCCAGCCGGACAGACTGGCGTTTGTCATATTACTCTTGTTAGTTCCATCAGAGGGACTCCCAGGTCAAATCTGTGATGGTCCTCCCACAAATTGAAGGAAAGGAGGGTCTCCGGACTGACTGTGTGGGTAGCAGGCAAGTTGATGATGTGTGCCTGCCATGGTCGAAGTAACCTCTGAAGTTCTCATGAGTGGAATCGTGTCCACTGTAGATGCTGAATGCAGGACACCATGAGGCCTAGTAGGAATGCGAGTGTTCGCAGCAGGGATTGAGGTTGCGCCCGTACCAGCGTCACGAGTTTCAGGATCTTGTGTCATCTTTGTGGAGAAATGAACACTCTGTCTTGGGTGGTGTCAATGATCACTCCAAGTTGTTCTAGGCATTGTGTGGGAGCGAGGTGGCTCTTGTCTTGGTTGATCAGGAATCCATGGTACTCCAGGTAGTTGATAGAGCGCTGGAGGTGAAGCAGGGCGAGGCCGAAGGGGAGGGCCCGATATTGCCAATGCTGGCCCTCGTAGCAGAAGCGGAGCCATTGTCCGTGGGCTAGAAGGACAGGGACGTGTAGGTAGGCATCTCTGAGGTCCAGCGAGGCCAGCCAGTCGCCCCTCAAGAGGGAAAGGGAAATGGAGGCCAGGGTCTCCATCTTGAACCGCTGCGATTTGAGAGTTTTGTTCAGGCGCTTCAAGTCAAGAACTCCTCTCCATGCCCCGTTCTTTTTCTGCACAAGGAATAGAATGGAGTAGAGACCCCTTCCTTTTTCATGACACGGTACCCTTTCTATGGCTCCCATGAGTTGCAATCTCTGTAATTCCAGACCTATTGCTGTGTGTTTGGTGGTGATGTGGGAGCGGGGGGATACTCGAAAGAACTCCCTGGGTTTGTATTTGAGTTTGATCGAGTATCCCATCGCCACTGTTTGTAGAACCCAGGCGTCTGTGGTAGCTTGCTCCCATCTGTGGGCAAAACATTGTAGCTGGCCACCAAGTGGACCGGAGGCTGGGGAATAGGATCCAGAGCAGTCAGGAATCCTGCTTGCGGGTGGGGGATCTAGATCACCTGGAGTACGAGGATTGAGTTGGGAATCTGCTGGGCTTTGTCCCACGTCCCCAATAGCTTCTGCCGCGTGATTGGAAGTTCCAGGAGTTGCCTGTAGAATGGCCCCGTCTGGGTCCCTGAGAGAAGCAATGAAAGGGGCAAAAGAAGCTTTTAAACGACTGAACCTGATTGAGGGAGTGCTTCCTCTCCTTATTAGAAGCCTCGGTCAAGGCCTTGTCCAAGGCAGAACTGAATGGTTTGCCCCCTTTGAACGTGCTGTTGACTAGGTTTTTTGTATGGAGGGCTGCATGCCAGGAGCAGAGCCACAGTTTGCATCTGGCTGCCACATTGGCCGCCATGCCCTTGGCTGCCCAAGTGACGATATCCATAGATGAATCTATGAGAAATGCGTGGGCAAGAATAACTTTAGTGGCCAGTTTACATGATAGAGAGATCGATATGTCAGGGTCCTTGCCAAGCTTGAATCACTTCATAATGGCTCTGGAGACATAGGAAGCAGTAGTGGCCATTTGTAAGACAGTAGAGGACACCACAGTAGAGGACACCACGACTCTCCTGGGACTTGGCCTTCCTGCCGCCCCAAGCTCCACCGACCAGCGGGCCAAGGACTGGTGAGGTTGCAGCTCATCTGCATACGCTCCCAGCATCCTCGGCTGTCATCGCTCGAGGACACCACGACTCTCCTGGGGCTTGGCCTTCCTGCCGCCCCAAGCTCCACCGACCAGCGGGCCAAGGACTGGTGAGGTTGCAGCTCGTCTGCATACGCTCCCAGCATCCTCGGCTGTCATCGCTCGAGGACACCACGACTCTCCTGGGGCTTGGCCTTCCTGCCGCCCCAAGCTCCACCGACCAGCGGGCCAAGGACTGGTGAGGTTGCAGCTCGTCTGCATACGCTCCCAGCATCCTCGGCTGTCATCGCTCGAGGACACCACGACTCTCCTGGGGCTTGGCCTTCCTGCCGCCCCAAGCTCCACCGACCAGCGGGCCAAGGACTGGTGAGGTTGCAGCTCGTCTGCATACGCTCCCAGCATCCTCGGCTGTCATCGCTCGAGGACACCACGACTCTCCTGGGGCTTGGCCTTCCTGCCGCCCCAAGCTCCACCGACCAGCGGGCCAAGGACTGGTGAGGTTGCAGCTCGTCTGCATACGCTCCCAGCATCCTCGGCTGTCATCGCTCGAGGACACCACGACTCTCCTGGGGCTTGGCCTTCCTGCCGCCCCAAGCTCCACCGACCAGCGGGCCAAGGACTGGTGAGGTTGCAGCTCGTCTGCATACGCTCCCAGCATCCTCGGCTGTCATCGCTCGAGGACACCACGACTCTCCTGGGGCTTGGCCTTCCTGCCGCCCCAAGCTCCACCGACCAGCGGGCCAAGGACTGGTGAGGTTGCAGCTCGTCTGCATACGCTCCCAGCATCCTCGGCTGTCATCGCTCGAGGACACCACGACTCTCCTGGGGCTTGGCCTTCCTGCCGCCCCAAGCTCCACCGACCAGCGGGCCAAGGACTGGTGAGGTTGCAGCTCGTCTGCATACGCTCCCAGCATCCTCGGCTGTCATCGCTCGAGGACACCACGACTCTCCTGGGGCTTGGCCTTCCTGCCGCCCCAAGCTCCACCGACCAGCGGGCCGAAAAGCGCGCGCCTAAAGGCGCGCGCCTTACAGGTACTTTTCTCCATTTCTTTTCTACTGTACTTCCCCCTCCTATCTTACTCACTAACATGTCTGCCCTATTTTCTCGCCTTTTCTTTCCCTCCTCTCCTTCTCCTCTTCCTGTCCATCTTTTTCTTCCTCTACTTTTCTCCTCCCAGCTTCTTCCTCCCCCCAACCGATCACCACTCTCTAACCTCCCCCATACATCCTTTGCTCCCTTGGCTACTTTCTCTCATTGCTCCCCTTCCACTCCTGTCTCTAGCCTTCCTCGATGCTCCCCTTCTCCCAATCTTATCCCTATTCCTCCTGTCTCTAGCCTACCACGACGCTCCCCTTCTCCCAATCTTATCCCTATTCCTTGCCTCCCCCCTCATCAACTACCATTTTTCTGCTCCCTCTGGAACTGTCGCTCATCTATCAGTAAAGCTCCCTATATCCATGATCTTTTCCTCTCTCGCTCCCTCCAGCTCCTTGCCCTTACTGAAACTTGGATCACTCCCTCGGACTCTGTCACGCCTGCTACCCTCTCCTGTGGGGGTCTCTCCTTCTCTCACCAACCCCGCCCTGAAGGACGGGGTGGTGGGGTGGGCCTCCTTCTTGCTAAATCCTGTCAGTTCCAACCAATTTCTCCTCCCCCCTCTCTCTCCTTCCATACCTTTGAGGCTCACTCCGTGCGCCTCTACTCCCCCCTCCATCTACGTGTTGCTGTCATCTACCGTCCCCCTGGTCCTCTCTCTTCCTTTCTTTCTGACTTTGAGTCCTGGCTCACTTTCTTCCTCTCTGTTGATATCCCCACTCTCATCCTTGGTGACTTCAACATTCATGTTGATGACCCATCTCAGCCCTCAGTCTCTCGCTTCCTCTCCCTAGCCTCCTCCTTCAACCTCCACCTTTGGACCAACTCCCCCACCCATACTAATGGCCATTCTCTTGATCTTGTCCTCTCTAGAAACTGCTCTGTCGCTGATCTCTCCTTCGATCCTCATCCTATATCAGACCACTTCCTTGCCTCTTTCAACATTTCCCACTGTCCCCCCTCCTCTTCCCCTTCTCTACGCCCCTTCCGTGACCTTCAAGCTATTGATCCCCTGGACTTTGCCTCCTCTCTCTCTCCCCTTCTTCCTACAGTCTTCTCTTCCTCCTCCCCTGACTCCGCTGTCTCTGCTCTCAACGCCTCTCTCTCCTCCACACTTGACTCCCATGCCCCTCTCTCTTCCCGCCCTGCCTTCTCCCACAACCCCCGTCCTTGGCTCACCCCTAGTATCCGCCACCTCCGTTCTTGCACTCGTGCTGCTGAACGACTCTGGCGCAAATCCCATTCTCACGCTGACTTCCTTCACTTCAAATTCTGTCTCTCCACCCTTACTTCTGCTATCTCCCTTGCTAGACAACACTACTATGCCTCCCGCATTGAGTCCTGTTCTCGGGACCCTCGCCGCCTGTTCTCTACCTTTGACTCCCTCCTCAAGCCTCCCTGTCCTCCCCCTCCTTCTTCCCTTTCTGCTCAGGATCTTGCCTCCTTCTTCACCTCCAAGATAGACAAGATCCGCCTCGACATCGCTTCCCACTCCTCTCTTCCCACTCCCACCCCTCTCCCTCCTCCCCCTCCTTCTCTCATGTCCTCCTTCTCCCCTGCCTCCCTTAAGGAAATCTCCTCTCTGCTCTCCTCCTCCAACCCTTCCACTTGCCCCCTTGATCCCATTCCTTCCCGCCTCCTCACCTCCATTACTCCCACTGTCGCCCCTTCCTTCCTGCACATCATCAACCTCTCCCTCTCTACTGGCTCTTTCCCTTCTGCCTTCAAACATGCCACAGTCTCTCCTATTCTCAAAAAGTCCACTCTTGACCCCTCTGACCCTTCTAGCTATCGTCCTGTCTCACTCCTTCCTTTTGCTTCCAAGCTGCTTGAACGTGTTGTCTACTCCCGCTGCCTTGACTTCCTATCCTCCAACTCCTCCCTTGACCCCCTCCAATCTGGCTTCCGCCCCCTTCATTCTACTGAAACTGCTCTCGCTAAGATCACCAACGATCTTCTGGTGGCTAAATCTAAACGTCTCTATTCCATTCTTGTCCTCCTTGATCTCTCTGCTGCCTTCGATACTGTTGACCACTCACTCTTGCTGGATTCCCTTCACTCCCTTGGCTTTTGTGGCTCTGTCCATAACTGGTTCTCCTCCTACCTCTCTGACCGCTCCTTTAATGTGTCTCTCTCCAACTCCGCCTCCTCCTCCTTCCCCCTCTCAGTTGGTGTTCCTCAAGGCTCTGTTCTTGGCCCTCTCCTCTTCTCGATCTATACCTCATCCTTAGGCAAACTCATTGCCTCCCATGGCTTCCAATACCACCTCTATGCTGATGACACTCAACTCTATCTCTCTACTCCCTCTCTCTCTCCCTCTGTTCAAGCTCGTCTCATCAACTGTCTCTCTGACATCTCTACCTGGATGTCTCAACGTCAACTCAAACTCAACATGGCTAAAACTGAACTCCTTATCTTCCCCCCTCATCCTTCCTCTCCTTCCTCACTGTCAATAACTATTGATGGAGTCACCATCCTGCCTGTCCCCCAAGCCCGTAGCCTAGGCTTCATCTTTGACTCAGCCCTTTCTTTTAAACCCTACATTGACTCTGTTGCTAAATCCTGTCGCTTCTCCCTCCATAACATTGCTAAGATTCGCCCTTTTCTCTCTGTCTCGTCTGCCAAAACTCTTGTTCATGCTCTGGTCATCTCTCGCCTCGATTACTGTAACCTCCTTCTCACTGGCCTTCCCCGGTCTCACCTTTCTCCCCTCATCTCTGTCCAAAACTCTGCTGCCAGGGTCATCTACCTCGCCAGTCGCTTCGACCATGTGCAGCCCCTCCTCTCTTCGCTTCACTGGCTTCCCCTTCCTGAACGAATCCTGCACAAGCTCCTAGTCTTCACCTATAAAGCTCTTCACAACCTTGCTCCCCCCTACCTCTCTGCACTTATCGCCCTCCATACTCCAGCCCGTGCACTTCGCTCCTCCTCTGTCCCTTCTCTCACCCTTCCACGCCTTCCCTGCTCCCCTAAGCGCCTTCGTCCCTTCTCACTTGCTGCCCCCCATGCCTGGAACTCCCTCCCTGTCCACATCCGCCTTGCCCCCTCCCTTCATACCTTCAAATCTCTCCTTAAAACTCACCTCTTTCGCTCTGCTCTGTCTGACTCTTTATCCTGCTGAGCCACTATTCCTATACCTACGATCGGTTTACCCTTATCCTTGCAACATGGACCTGCCTGCTGTCATTCTCATCGTAACCAAGCCAAGTACGTGCACTTGAGACCTCGCATCTTCATGAATGTTAGACCCCTTGTCTCTCCCTCTGTTCCCCTTCCTAAGTCTCTCCCCCAGCTCCTGTCTCTCAGATTGTAAGCCCTAGGGGCAGGGACCCTGTCTATTTTATTACTTTGTAAAGTGCCAGGTACACTGCTGGCGCTATATAAATGTTTATTAATAATAATAATAATAATAATAATAGTTAAGGCCTCATAGCTCTTCCTAAGCCCGATCTCTACTCCCTTGTCGGTAGAATCCTTGGGGAGTAGGTCTCCCTCTGAGGGGAATATGGACTGTTGAGCCAAGGAGGCAGCAGCCGCGTCAACCTGAAGTGGTTTAAAGATAGTGTCGCTGTGTTTGGAGAAGGAATACAGGGACTGCCGAACCCTGGATAGTTTCAAGGCTTTGGTGGGTTGTTTCCATTGTGCCTTTATTTTTTCAAACGCCCTGTCCAGGGTGGTGCCCCTGGATCTGCTGTCTAATTTGGGGCTATAGTCCCTGTCTGAGTCATCCTCATCAGAGGAAGAATCAGAGTCCCTTTTCTTTACGGCCCTGGGTGTAATCTTGAGAACCCTCTCCACTTGCTTTAGTAGCTTTGGGCTACTTTAGGTCTTTAGGTCCCCTTGACAGGATCTCTTCCCACTCAGGTGGCTCTCTGTCAGATGAGTGAGGGGACCAGCTACAGGATGCCTGTTCTGAATCCTCCTCGGAGGATGCGTTTGTAGCCAGTGGGGTTCTGGTGTTGCTGGGTCCCCTCCTTCACTTGGGGGGGGCAGAGCCAGGGTCCAACTCTTCGTCGGGTGGTAGTTCATCCTCCTCCATGAGGAGAGAGCCACCATCATCTTCCGAGGCGGAGGAGCCAATGAGATCCTTAAGGGATCGCTTCTGGGAAGGTTTGTGGGTGCCTTCCTGCTTGCCCTTCCTTGAAGACTTAGAAGCCCCCTTAAAGGGGATTTTGGGAGGGGGGAGGGGCGAGCGCACTTGCGGGGTCTCCGTCCCAGTGTCTGGTTCCCTTCTATGCGGGCCAGTACCCCCATCATGGATTTTAGGTCGTCCAGCTGAAGCTGCTGGATAGGGTCAATGGCGGGGGCCCCTCCTACTTGCTGAGAGGCAGAAGAGGCTGCCTCCTTGGCCTCTTCCTCCGCTTCGGATAAGCTGCGCGGATCCTCCTGCCAGTGGATGCAGGCCACGGTTTGAATCTCGATCGGGGAGGCTGGGATGATTTCATTTTCGGCCGGAGCGGCCGCAGGGCCTTCCCTCCACACCACGGCTCGGAGAGTTTTGGTGGTTTCCGCTATGAAGCAGGTACCCCTGAGCTGGGCGGGGGGGGGGCATACCTCGGGGGGTCGATCCCCCATGCCTGCTCTGCCCCGGACTGTACCTGGGAGCCGGTACCGTGGGAAAATGTTGGCACGGGAGACTCCACTCGATCAGATGGCACCCGCCGGGCACCTGAGAGGCTGGAAGGGATTCCCCTTTGTCCCTAACTGCAATATTTGGAAGGAGCCCCCACCCCCACCCCTCGTAGGGAGTGTAAGGGCTCAAAAGTCGTGCTGGATGCGGAGTACCCTCGCTGCAGCTCCTAGCTGATCCGAGGCAGCCTTTCAACTGGGGAAGCGAGGGCGCACTCTCCCTACGCATGCCCAGTGAAAGTCGGTGCTGCCTCCTACTGGCCATGGGGGAGAACGCTTCCTACATCCGAATAACCGGACGAGAAGGCCATAAAACTGGTATTTTACAGCAGCCCATAACTCAAAATGTCCAAGTGCTACTGTTGCTGAAGAGTCCAACTCAGGACACACAAAAAGTTTTTTGTTGCTAGAGGAGTCTCCAGCTGAGAAAGGCAAATGAAATATAAGCAAAGTCGAGTTATATACTCAGACTGAGACTTTGCAACTCAAAAGGAAATAAGTCCCAGATTCTAAGGTTGTTTGATTTACATGTAATGCTGGTAGTACTCATTTTGAGCTGCAAGGTCAGCACTAAGATTTCCTAGCTGTTTCCAGCTCAGATAAGATTTATAGTTCAAACACAGCACTAGGAAAAAGTTACACCCAAGTTGCACACCTAAAGCTCCCCTCTATCCTTGAACTAGTCTTACCTGCAGGGACTTTATCTGCAAAACAGAGAAACAGATTTTAGATCGCTCAGCACACATGCTAAGTAAGGACTGCTAAGTTACATACAAGCATTGCACTTTTATTACTCTCAGTCTCATGTTCAATAACGTTTTGTGACACACTGCAATGTGTAGACAGGTGGGTCTACAGATTATATTAGCCAGGGGGAGGGAATCAATCCCATGGTACTGCAGTGGAATAGTTTAAACAACTTTTATATTGCCCACCAAGGGAAGTCCTTTGGGTGGCAGCATAAACAGGGGAGCACGCCCGTCATTCCCTGAAACTTACTGCCTGCTGTTTCCCCTGAAACTAAGTAATTTATGAACATTCAGCAGTGTCCAGGGTGCAGTGCTGGACACTTTGTACCCTGAGGCAGTAACTCCTGGCAAGTGGAACATGTTCCTCTTCAGTCTTCTTTCCCCTCTTGTTACCATGAATTTATGATTGGTTTGGTTTTAAGGCTGAATATATTGGAGCATGGGGAGGGCTGGGAGCGCCCCAACCCCTCTAGGGGTGTGTGAACTGGTTTTAAATCTGTCATTTTTAGATTGTATTGTAGTTACTTTCTGAAAACCATACCAAGTCCTTTGCAGAAAAGGGCAGTATAGAAAATTCAACAATGGTTGTAATTATTGTGGTGACACATCCCCCACAAAGCTAGGATGTGGGGGATGACAATAGCTCCAACCCCCACTACATTTGCACTTGGGAAGGGAGGAAGGGGCTGGGCTTCAGTCCCCAATCAATCCCCACCACTCCCTGCAAAGTTTGGGGGAACATTATGCCACTGACAACAACTTAATAGCTGCTCCCACGCCAGCCTGGGACCTCCAGCCTGATTCTCAGGAGCTTTGGCTCAGCCTCCACCCCCATTAGCTTCCTCTTTCCTCAAGCCTCCTCCAGCACCTCAGTGGGTGCTCCCTACCTCCCCACCCCCAGCAGCAGAGCCAGCAAATGTCAAGTGACACTGAACAGACATTACTTGTGCGCTGTTCTCATCACTCCACAGGTCTCCTCACAAGTTCCCTGGAAACGTTCTGGGCTGCAAACCCATGTTTACTCTGTGGCAACACCTTGTGTTCGAGTAGCCATACGTAATATGGACCCCATGTCTTAGGCATCTTGAAGGCTGGTAAGTGTTGTGTCAAGACATACAGGATCCAGCAGCCGTCTATCTCAGTGGTTACTAAACATTTTGGGCCCATTGGACTACCCTACACTCAGCAGACCCAGCACATGGTCATCACAGGCTGGTCACAGCTATACAAGGTGGGCTATTCTGGCCCTCACCAGCACCATAGCAATCTCCGGGGGAAAGTGAGGCGGCGAGGACTGAAGCCTGGTTTGCTGTAATAACCACTGCTTGTTCCAACTACACCCCACTTACCATGGCCTCATGGATCACCAGTTTACCCAACAGGCTAGTTTGCACATGCATCACTGCACTCTACAGGATGGCATGAGAACAGCTCAGCTCTGAACAGGAGCATAGTTAGGTTGGAATGGGCCCTAGTGCAGAAGATGGACAGCCCCTCCACCCCCAAGCAACAGGGAACGTTGCTTCAGCAGGAAACATGGGCCCTGGTGCAGCTGCACTGCCCGTCCTCATTATAGCAGTGAGCACAAATACAAGGGACTGTGATCATGAAAAAGGACCCATGTTTTGTCCTTGCTACTGCATCAAGTTCAGAACTGTGGCTGGGTACACAGCTTGGGTCTTCATGGGATGTTTGTAGGCAACCCAGAGTTGAGGCAGACAAAACAGCAAAACTGAAATTTGCAAGAGGATTTCTCCTCACCAACCCAGAGAGGTGGTAACCAGTTCTTATGGGCAGCACAAGACCCAGCAGGGGAAAAAAAGAAAAAGTGGGGGCGGGGGGGAAACCTACAGCAGAAAGGTCCAACCTTTCCTTGGGCAGGAGTAACTTTTAAAGTATCAGACAATAGATTTCACCGCAAGGCCTGTAACATACCCCTAATGTAGGAAGTAAAAACTTTCAATCCCCTTCCTGACAAAGTGGAGAGATTTCTTCTTCCTGTATAACCAAATACTGAGCTCCACATGGAGGCCCTCTCAAAGCCACGCAGAGAACGGCTCTATCCAAACCTACCAATACCACACATAGGCACTGCCACTTCAAGAGAGCATGTCCTGATGCATATTGTATTATCAATGTTGTAATTGCCAGTGCCAGACTTCCAATTTAATCTGTGTTTCTGGGGGCTCTTGTGAGTCACAAACTCTTTTGCAAGCCACATGTGGCTCATAAGCTATGGACTGGCCACGTCTGGCTCCTTTAGTGACATTCTTCAAAATGAGAAGATTTCTTATACACTCTAACAAAAGCTTTGGTTGGAGAAAGCTTTAAGCCACTGTGTCAGCTTTATACATTTATTTAAAGTCTTGTGGGTTGCTGTGGCTCAGCCCGGCATCTTGGAACCTTTCCTACTGCTGCCAGCACACCACTTTCAAAACATGAAATATTTTGATGGAGTTTAGAACTGCTCTGCAAGCTTTTATCAGCAGCGTCAGACCTTGCAGCAAATGCCACCTAATGTTAAATGTAATGAGCTGGCGTCAGAACAGGAGAAAAATAACCACTAAATATTTCGAGTTGCAAGTACGCATTTCTGTTTGTATACGAGTCAGAATCACTCAGGAACTGAACCAAATTGCATCTCAAAAGTGTGACGAAATCTATTTCCACCACTTAAAGCCACAGAAGTGGTAGAGAGTCAGCAAAAAAATTTAAATTATTTTATTTTAAATTAAATTCTTTATTAAAATGCATGTTGAATCCAAAGATGACACCAAAAGACCTGAATTAGGTCAGAAGTGTCCAAGCTATGGGTCAAATGTCCTGTCCTTTGCAGAAAGGGTCCTGATCCCAAGTTCAAGCACTATGTTTTACCCGACTTTTGGGGGGGTCACAGGATTATATTTAAGTCTCAAAATGGGGTCACAGGCAAAAAGGTTTGGGAACTCCTGAATTAGATTCTTTGGGACAAAAGGCATGAATTCTAGCAGGCTCTCTAACATTTCCACATCCCCAAACTACATGCAGGGCAAATAATTTTAATTAAGAGAAGGCTAAAATTGAGAGTATACCAGCAACTCTCAAAGGCAAACAAACAAACAAACAAAAAAACATTAAGAAGATTGGGGGGTTTTAGTTCGCAAGAACAGAACATTAAACAACAAGAAATTCAAAGCTAAGCTTAAAACCTGTAAGAAAACCCACATTTTTAAAATATGGAAATATACATATAGGCTTTGCCTGGATAAAAAACAGACGCTGCAGTTGGCTCACACTAGCCTTTACTAATCAATGCACAAACCTTTAGGATCCAAACTCTACCACTCTAGAGCGTGCCAGTTCTCTTCGCAGTTAGGTGCAAAGGTAAGGAAATCAGAAAACTATTATTTTTTAGTTATGTTTGTCTCTCTGATAACATGGTGGAAACTTTAGCAAGGACAGGGCTGTGCTTTGCTTAGTCACAAATCTGCCAACTCCATTGCCCACACTACAGCTCCCACAGAACTACAGCAGTGACAAAGGACTAGTCCTAAATCGTTACCAGTTCATCCATGGCCACAACACTTTGCTGAAGGGGACTGCAAGCTTGTGTGATAGTGTCATGGTCGTTACTACGATTAGTTATTTGCTGTGTGGCAATGACTACCTAAAGGCTTTATAATTGAAACAAAAGTCCACTGAACCAGGTGCTTTACACACAATTAAACAGAGACAATCCTTGAGAGCATAGTATCTAAACACGAGAGTCAACGTGAAAATTAGCCCTATTTCACAGCAGGGCTGTAGCCAAGGTCTCAGATGGAGAGGGGGCACTTTCCTTTGTTGGGGGTGGGGACAACTAGAAGGAGGGCAATAGCAGAGTGAGGAATGAATGGAGGGCACAGCCCCTGACTCCCCCACCCGTTTTACAGGTAGGAAACAGAGGCACAGAGAAATTAAACTACTTGTTTAAGGATGCATAGAGATGCAAGACCACCAGGAATTAAACCCAAACCTCTGAAGTCCCAGTCCAGTGCTGTAGCAAACTATTAGGATGTTTTGAAGCAGAGATGTCCAACTTGTAACCTGTGGGCTACATGTGGCCGGATTACATCCAGTCCATGACCTTAAAATCTAGTTTTATTGAAGTAGCAGTATGATGTCATGCAATAACAGCATCAAACTCTACGTGTTTAAACTCACTCAGTTTGTGCTGATACATTTGAAAAGGGTTTGACTATCCCTTCACTATAGAAATAAGATGGAAAGACCTCAGGAGGAGAGATTTTTATGCAATCTGGCCCACCAGTGAATTCCCATAAGGCAATCTGGCCCAGTGTGCCCCAAGAAATTGGACAGCCCTGTTTTAAAGGGAAAACAGATAGAAAATATAATGCAGCTGTATCCATCTACGGTGCACCAACACCTTAATTACTGTGTCCAGTTCCCGGGACCTATTCTCAGAAAATAGATAGCAAAATTGAAAAAGTGCAGAAAAGAGTAGCAAAAATTATCAGAATATGGAACCACTTCCACGAGAGGAGTAACTTAAAAGATTGATTCTATGTTGAAGAATTCTAATCACAGAATCTTAGAGTTGGAAATGACCTAAGAGGTCAACTAGTCTAACCCCCTGCTCAGTGCAGGAAATCCACAGCATCCCTGACAGACGGCCGTCCAGCCTCTGTTTGGCGAAAAACACCACACCACTGCCCTAGGCAGTCTGTTCCACTGTCAAGCAGCTCTTACTGTTGGTAAGGTCTTCCTAATGTTTTGCCAAAACCTGCTTCCTTGTAATTTGAGCCCATTGGTTCTAGTCTTGCCCTCAGAAGCAGATAACAAGTCTGCTCCACCTTCTATGTGACAGCTCTTCAGATATTTGAAGATGGCTATCATATCTCCCCCTTAGTCTTCTCTTCTCCAGGCTAAACATACCCAACTTCTTCAAGCTTTTCTCATAGGACTTGGTTTCCAGACCCCTGACCATCTTGGTCGCTCAGCTCTCCTCTGAACCTGTTTCAATCTGTCAATGTCCTTCTTAAAGTGCAGCACCCAGAACTGGACACAGTACTCCAGATGAGGTCTGACCAGCGCAGAATAGAGTGGAACTATTACTGCTTGTGACCTGGACACTATGCTTCTGTTACTGCAGCCGAAAACTGCATTCAACTTTTTAGCAGCTGCATCGCACTGCTGGCACATGTTCAGCTTGTGATCAACTACAACTCCAAGATCCTTTTCACATATACTGCTACCAAGGCAGGTATCACCCATCCTATGCTTGCTCTGCAGTTAGGTAAGAAAAATCAAATGAACTTTACATTTATCTCTGTTGAATTTCATTTTGTTAGTTTTGGCCCAGCTTTCCATCCTGACAAGATCGTCTTGAACCTTGTTTCGGTCTTCTAAAGGTGTTAGCTATCCCTCCCAGTTTTGTGTCATCTGCAGATTTGATAAACATCCCCTCTACTGCCTCATCCAAGTTATTAATAAAGATGTTGAACAGTACAGGGCCCAGGGCTGAGTCCTGAGTCATCCCACTCAATACCTTCCTCCAGATTGATGGGGAACCATTTATGAGCACTTTTGGGGTACAATTTTTCAACCAGCTGTAAATCCACTTAACGGTAGTATCATCTAGCCCATATTTAACCAGCTTGTCAAGAAGGATATCATGGGGGACTTTGTCAAATACTTTGCTGAAATCAAGATATACTACATCCACAGCATTCCCATGATCTACTAAACTAGTAACTTGCTCAAAAAAGGAAATAAGATTAGTCTGGCATGACTTGTTCTTCACAACCCATGCTGGCTCCTATTAATCACAGCATTGTTTTCCAAATGCTTACAGATTGACTGCTTTATAATCGGCTTTAGAATCTTACCAGGTATTGATGTAAGGCTGACCGGTCTGTAATTTCCTGGATCCTCCTTTTCCCCCTTTTTGAAGATAGGGACAACATTTGCCCGTCTCCAGTCTTCCAGCACCTCACCCATTCTCCAAGAGTTCTCAAAAATTCTAGCCAGAGGTCACGAGATTACATCTGCAAGTTCCTTCAATACCCTAGGATGTAATTCATCTGGCCCCAAGGACTTGAACTCGTTTAAAGTAGCTAGGTGTTCTCTTACCATCTCTTTACCCATCCTGAGCTGCAATTCCTTCCCTTCATCATTAGCGCTATTCTTGCCAGGTTGGACTTAGTTTCCCTTGTGGGAGAACTTGGCGGCAAAATAAGAGTTGAGCAATTTTGCCTTCTCTCTGTCACCTGTTAACATTTCTCCATCTTGACCAAGCAGCGGACCTACCACTTCCTTGTTCTCTCTATTGCTTCGGACATAGCTGAAAAACCCCTTTTTGTTGTTCTTAGCATCTCTCACAAGCCTCAGCTCATTCTGAGCTTTAGCCTTCCCGATACTGTCCCTACAGGTTTGGGCTACTCGTCTGTACTCGTCCTTGGTAACTGCTCACCAAGACAATAGAAAGACAATGACAGAAGGTGGATACAGGTCAGAGGTATAAGTGACCATTAATTTATTTTTTACTTTTTATATAGCACCCCCCACCATGGCACTCAGTGAGTGCTTCACATACAACTTTGTAACACAACTTTTAATCCTCACAACAACCCTGTGAGGTAGGTTAGGCTGAGATAATGTGACTGGCCCAAGGTCACCCAGTGAATTTCGGGCTAAGGTGAGACTTAAACGTCCCCCTCCCAGTCCAGGTACTGTGTGCTTAGCCACTACATCACACTGGCATTAAGATGGTAAGGCAACAGGTTTAAAAAACAAGATGTACCTCTTCCTCCCCTCCATGCCAAACACATCATATGATTTACACATGGAGCACCTTACCATGGGATACCAAGGTCAATAATATAGTTGGCTTCAAAAGAGGGTTAAGACAAATTCATGGAGGTTAAGACTTGCAAAAGTTTTTAGCTAGAATGGCTAAGAACTCCAGCCACATGCTCTGGATGTTCCTAAAACCTCCAACAGGAAAAAGTTGACAGTGCATGACTGGGGACGGGTCACTCCATAATTCAACAGTGGTTTCTTGTACACTTCCTATGAAATATTCTGTATGGTCACTGCCGGAGAGAGGATACTGGTCTAAAAAAGATCACTGGCCTGACACTACACGTAAGTTCTTATGCCCCTAACTACCAGATTGTTCTCCCTCTCACCGCTATCAGTCTTAGCCTTACCAACTTAGAATGGGTTCTAAATTTAGGATGTAGAGAGGCAGGCAAAGGTGTAACTTTGGAACTAAGTTCTTCTGTCCATCTATGCAGTTCCATTTTTCCTCTTCCACAACACACGCAAGCCAGTCCAGTCTGGAGTAGCCTCTAGGGAAGGTTTATTAAAACAGAGGGTTTGGGGGGCGGGGGGAGAACAGGGGTGTTTTCCTCACACAGAACAGAACTGTGCAAACAGGGGTGACTGAGTGCATGATAATGCCCACCTGAACATCCTATTGACTTTATGGGTCAGAACCAGTTAAAGTAACTGAGCAAATAAGTTAGCTGGGTGTGGGAGACTTGTCCCTGCATAACCTTTTTGCTGAACATTAAGCACAGCTACATAATCTACTGAACACCCAGGTAAAAAAAAAGCAAAAAACAAACTTGCAGCGAGATCCTCAAGCAGATGACATTCACATCATCTGTTAGCATGTTCATGAATCCCACTGAAATGAATGGGATTCATGGCAGGTTATTTGCTGCTGGATGGGGCTTCTAGTCCGACATGCTTGCTAGAACCCCACAGGTCCTGTGGAAAACTGAAGACGCACACATCAGTCAATAAAAGAAATCCTGAGATTCTACTCCACAGTTTGAAGGCCTATACCACGAGTGGGGAAAGTCCCAAATACAAAGAGCTGCACACTGAGATCTTCATATAGCCAAGAGCCGCTATCAAATGTCACTCTATCCCCATGGTGAAGCGATGTAGGCAAGTTGTCGCGGGAGCAAGCCCACAGCAACTCAGTGCTTCTCCACTTTCTCGCCTGAGGCTAGTCCTAAAAAGGTTAGAGAGCCAAGATCAGTGACTGAGCTGTGTGTGGATCATGTGACCTGGAAGGGGCTTTAAGAGCAGAGGAAGCCAAGTCAATAGCAGTGTTAACTTGGTGACAGCAAGGTGAGGTACTCCAAAGCCAGCTGGAGACACCCTGCATGGGAGGTTCTGGAAACCCTGACCCTGTGCTAGGGAGACAGCAAGAAGTGCAGGAAGGCCCTAGAGGACAGGGTCTTGACTCCTAGGAGCTGCTATGGAAAACAGGTGGACGGGGAGCCCCTAGCAGAAGGTGGGGCACTCCTGCCTGGAGAGAGTCAAGGGCAGAAGAGTTAGTAGGTAGCCCACCTAACATGAGGGGGCAGTCATGTCAGGAGGCTGTGGGCCAGTACAAGCTTGGATCAAGGTGGGTCCGGACAGACCCCAAAGATGAGGTCAGCGAGACCCATCTGCAGGCTCCAAGGGCTTGGCCTGAGCCCAGACAGGGGTGGCAACTATGGGGCAAGCCTTGGAGGGAACAGGGAATAGCAGCAGCAACCTCCCAGGGTAAAGGGGGCTACTGGGTAGGCCTAGAACCACTGTTGGAGCCAGGGGGTTGTAGAACCCAAGACCTGAATACCTGGAAAAATTAATAGGCCTCTGAACCTCTAGAGGACGACTGAGACAAAGAGGAAGCGTTTTTTCACTCAACACACAGTTAAACTGTGGGATTTGTTGCCAGAGGAGGTTGTCAGGGTCAGTAGTATAGCTACGTTTAAAAAGGGACTAGATAAATTATTGGAGAATAGGTCTATTAACAGCTATTAGTCAAGTAAATTACGAGATCGGAACTTCTTACTTTCGGGAGCAGGGAATGGATTGCCCATTGCCACTGCTGACACTTCTCACATGTGACCAAAATTGGCCACTGCTGGAGACAGGATGCTGGGCTTGATAGACTGTTGGTCTGACTCAGTATGGCACTTATGTTCTAACTTCAGTAACGTTGGTGACAAGTAACACCTGTGACAGATGCAGGAGGCATCCCACACCAAGGAATGCGGAGAAAACAGCAAGTGAACATGAGGAAAGGAGACCTTCCCCCACCAGAGGAACACAGAGAGAACAGCTGAAGACCAGATGGAGAAAAAAATGTGAGCTGTGCCTGTCGTGCAAAGACTTATGGTCCAGATGGAGCCATTGTACGTCACAGCTCCGCATGCACCCACACATAAAGGTCACACACAGTCTCAGAAAATCAGTCTAATCACACACACACTGTCCTGGGGCAACTGCCTCTGCTTGCCCCACCTCCACCCACTCCTCATTTGCTGCTCCCATCTCCCATTGTCGTACAACCACCAACATGGCTCATCTCTCCTGCCTTTGTCACTCACCAGCATGAGCTACCCAGTGCCGGGCACTCGCCTTTCTTGTCTTCTCCCCACATGAGCAGTCACCACCTAGCTCTGCCACAAGCACCCAGTGCTGGGCAGTTGTACACAGAGGAGGCAGGAGAGGCGAGCTCCCAGTGTTAGGTGGTGCATGTGAAAGAGCCAGAACTGAGAGAACTGCATGGACCCACTGACTCCAAGCAGCCACGTTTTCCAAGAGCCACAGCAGACGTGCCAGAGAGCCGCATGGGGCTCCCGAACTGCCATTTGCCCACCTCTGCCCTATGCACGCTACACGGTTCAAGTCTTTGTTAGTCATTAAGACTATCCCTTTAAGAAGCTAGAAGGAAGCGTCCACTCAGTTTTGACTGAACTATTGAAGATGTCTAGTCTTTAAACACCATTAGATTTATGAGAGAAAAGGCCTCACCTACCCAGGTTTACTCCAAGGACAGGTTAGATTGTTTGACGTCTGCAACAAAGGTAACTAATTTGGTATTTGTGTGAATTCAATGGAGGTTAACTAGCCTGTTTTGGCAGGGCTAGGCCACAAAATGGCAACTCGTATGAGGAACCCAAGATGGCCACCACAGGAAGTGGCCAAGTCTGGGGTGTGGCCAGAGCTATAAGAGGGAGCCAGTTGCAGGAAGAGGGCAGTCTGCTCTGGGCTACTGGGAATGCATCTCCTGGAGAGGAGGCCAGAAAAGGTTCCTGGCCTGGAACGAAGGAGGCCTGGACCCGAGGGCCTGGACATGCGAGTTGGCAAAGAGCTAGCCAGTGACTGTGGTTGGGGCTAGGCTCTAGTGTTGGACTGTGAAATTGCCAGAGGCTTGGTGCCTGGCCTATGGACTTTGTAAATAAACTGTTACTGAGCTTCACCTTGGAGTGCAAGTCTTCTTGGACACTGATCCTGACAACACTTGCCCACGGTCAAGTGGGGTCCTGCTACACCTGTATTAATCCCCTCTGTAGATGATTTACTGCATGTTAAGAACCACCCTGGCATAAGCTGTTTGGAACAGAAGCTAAGCCAACTTTGGAAAAGCCTCTCAATCTGACAATCAAGTGTCTTCACATACATTATTAAATCCATAAATTAAATTCACACTCTAAATATGGGTTAGGAAAGTTGTGGCACAAGTGGATTAATTAGAAATATGCTGATTTGCACCAGCTCAGGAACTGATCCTCCAGTCCAAGACTCTTCACACTTAAAAATGCTACATGCACACAGAGCTGCTCCCAGGATTTTTATTAACAAAAGGACATAATTCTAAGTGTTTCTTGAAGCGTGATGTCCAAGGGTCATGTTTTTAGAGGAAACAGGTTCATGAGGTCAGAATATCTGGACTGGCAGCCCTATACAAAGCTATGCATAAATCTGGAGTCAAACTTAGCATCCACCATACTAGATACAGCAGGCATCATTCTTACCCTGGGACCGCTGCTGAAGATACAGACCAGAGCCATCTTAGCCCTTGCAAACACCTATCACACAGGACAACTAAAAACACCAGGAAAACCTTTATCATATGGAATCCCGATTATTATGCCCTGTACCTGCACATTTGGGGAACGTGGGATACATTTAAGCTTCTTTTCCACCGGAAGCCAGGTTAAAAAGGTTATGGCTCTGGCTCTCTCGGACTATAGCAAAACGCCTGGGCAGCAACATTATGTGCAGCGACCATGCATGGGCTCTATGCTTGCGTGGGCTCTATGCTTGTGTTACGTATGTTCCATTTCATGGCATTGTGAATGTCCTTAATCCTTTCCTGCCAGAGACGCTTACCCACCTAAGAGCAGTCAGATAAGCATTTCATTCCTACCACAGCAAGACACGCTACCTCCTCTTAGATTGCTTTGTGAAGCAACTTCAATACCTCTGTTGCGACAACTTTAGTCCTTGAAGTCTCCAGTGCAAGAACTAAAAAAAATGAATTAATAGGTCATGAATAACGCACAGCTCCAAAAAAAGCCACAATTTCCTTGGTTGTATCTGTGAGCTCTCACAAAAGCAAGGTTCGGCTGCTATTATTCCAAGCAGTAGCGAACAGCATTTGAGGCCTTGTTAATCTCCAAATGAAATAAGTGATGGCATAAACACAGTGGAGCATGGCAATTTAAGAGAGATCATGAGCAGAACTGCAAAGCCAGCAAGAAGCTGCAGCAACTGGACGCAGCTAAGGAAGGCCTTTACTGCAATGCAAAGAAACAGAATGCAAGCTCCAGAGGAAGGGAGAAAAATTACTCTAGGGAAATTGAGAGCACATCATATTCATGCGCTTACTATCAGAGGCAGGGCAGGGGAAGCCAACAAGACTTAAAAAGGTATACATTGGATTTGGAGCACCAGATTAATTCAGTCAGTGATAAACAAAATTGCTTATTCAAAAACAATGAAACAAAACCCCACCCTGCCCCCTTCCCCTGCAAAGAACAAGTTGTAAAACTATTCATTCCCAGCTCTGCCACCAGCTGGCTGTGTGACCTTGGGCAAAGTCACATCCCCTATCTGTCACTGTTTTCCCTCATAACCTTGTCTATTTAATGCTCAAAACAATATTCCTCCAGCAGGGGAAGCAAAATGGAACACAGCCCATGCTGGCTTCCTATGTACNGGGGGGGGCATGGCGGCATAGAAGGTTACGTCAAGTGCAAGAAAAGACAACTCCTGCCACAAAGGCCTCTCTTCCTACAAAAAATAAGAAGATCCTTTTGGGTGTCCTTAGATAAAAAATAAAGTGCTGAAGCGATCCAAGTCAAATTTAAGAACATAAGAAGTGTCATACTGGGTCAGACCAATGGTCCATCAAGCCCAGCATCCTGTCTCAGACTGTGGCCAATCTTGGTTGCTTGAAGCGCCAACAGGTCATTATGGACAATCGATTCCCTGCTGTTCACTCCCAGCTCCCGACAGTAAGAAGTTACATTCCCCAAACCTACCCGGCTAATAGCTGCTAATGGACCTATCCTCCAGAAACCTGTTCAATCCTTTCTTAAGCCCAATTGTACTACTGACCTTGACCACGTCCTCTGGCAACAAACTCCACAACTTAATTGTGCAGAGTGAAAAAAGACTGTTTTAAATCCGCTACCTATTCATTTTATGGAGTGCCCCCTAGTACTATTTGAGAGGGTAAATAACCATTCCCTATTAACATGTTCCACAGCACTCATGATTTTATAAATTTCTATCATATCCCCTCCGTCATCACTTCTACAAGCTGAAGAGCCCCAAACCTATCCAGCCTCTCTTCATAGGGGAGTCGTTCCATACCCCTTATCATTTTTGTTGTCCTTCTCTGTACCTTTTCTATTTCAACTATAACTTTTTTGAGATGGGGTGACCAGAACTGCACACAACAGTCAAGGTGCGGTCGCACCATAGACTTATATAGTGGCATTATGATATTTTCGGTTTTATTTTCTATTCCTTTCCGAATAATTCCTAACAACCTGTTTGCTTTTTGGATGGCTGCCACACACTGAACTGAGGATTTCAATGTATTGTCCACAGTGACTCCACGGTCCTTTTCCTGAGTGGTTACTCCTAATTTAGAACCCAGCATTGTTTACATAAGGTTTGGATTGTTTTACCCTATATGCATCACTTTGCACTTGTCCATATTAAATTTCATCTGCCACTTATATGCCCCATCACCCAGTCTCTCAAGATCCCCCTGCAATTCTTCACAGCCCACTCGTGTTTTAACTACCTTGAATTAACTTGGTTATCGTCTGCAAATTTGATCACCTCTCGCTCCCCTTTCCAGATCATTAATGAATACATTAAACAACACCGGTCACAGTACAGATCCCTGGGGCACTCTACTATTTACTTCTCTCCATTGTGAAATCTCTCCATTTAGTCCTACTCTTTCCTTCTTATCCTTCAGCCAGTTACCAAACTGTAATAGGACACGGCCTCCTATCCCAGGACTTTTTAATTTCCTCAAGAGTCTCATGAGGGACCTTATCAAATGGTTTCTGAAAATCCAGATACACTATATCAACTCTCCCCCCTTTATCCACATGCTTGTTCACAACCTTAAAAAATTCCAACAGATTAGTGAGCCACGACTTTCCTTTGTTAAATCCATGTTGACTCTCCCCCATTAACCCATATTTATCAATATGCCCCATGATTCTGTTTTTAATAGTCTCCACCATTTTTCCCGGCACAGACATCAGGCTCACTGGTTTGTAGTTTCCAGGACCGTCTCTGGAGCCCTTTTTAAATACTGGTGTTACATTTGCTACCCACCAGTCCTCAGGTACAGTGGCAGATTTTAGCAATAGGTTAAAAATTACCAGTAGCAGTTCTGCAATTTCATAGTCGAGTTCCTTCAGAACTCTGGGGTGTAAACTATCTGGTCCCAGTGATTTGTTGCTATTCAGTCTGCGCGAGAACCTCTTCCAGAGTCACGTTGATCTTTGACACTCTTCAGATTCACCACCTACAAAGAGTAGTTCCAGTGTGGGTTTCTCCCCAACATCCTCTGCCGTGAAGACCAAACCAAAGAATTCATTCAGCTTTTCTGCAATGGCCTTATCCTCCCTGAGTGCCCCTTTTACTCCTTGGCCATCTAATGGCCCAACTGACTCTCTAGCAGGTCTCTTGCTTCTGATGTGATTTTAAAAAGGTTTTACTATTAGTTTTTGCCTCTTCAGCAAGTCTCTCTTAAAATTCTCTCTTGCTCTATCTTATTAACGTTTTATATCTAATGTACCAGTAATTATGCTATTTCCTATTTTCCTCATTAGAACTAGCTTTCCATTTTTAAAGGATACTTTTTTGGCTCTAATAGCCTCCTTCACCTCACCATTTAGCCACACTGGCAAACGTTTGGTCCTCTTGTTACCTTTTTAACCTGAGGAATACATTTAATCTGGACTTCCAATGTGGTGTTTTTAAATAGTCTCCATGCCTCTTGCAGGCATTTAATCCTTGCAACTGCTCCTTTTAAGACACTTTCAGAGCTGCCCGCCCTCCCCCGCAAATATTTTGGCTGCAGGAGGAAATGCGCAAGCCAGGATATGTGCGGGATTCAGCTGGTCTGAAAGTCCCCCGCATGTGGTTTTACTGGCAAACACACGCAGAGATACTGAGCAGGATTTCCTGCTCGGTATCTGTGTGTGTTTGTGCCGACCATGAAGGGGAGCTTTCAGAGCGGCCGAACCCCATGCATATCCATGTAAAAGCCAAACACACATTCCCTCCCGCAGACAAAATATGCGCCCGGGGGGGGGGGGGGCAGGTCTGAAAGTGGCCTTAATTTCCTTCTAACTGGCTTCCTTATTTTAGCATAGTCTCCCTTTTTAAAGTTAAATGTTACTACAGTAGTATTATTTAAATACAGTTTTATTTGTATTAAGAGATACAAGAAATCCATTGCTTTACAAGACATGTACTTTGTGATAAAAACCATAAGAATGCACTGGAATCTAACACATTATGACAGATGAGATTCTAACCCCAGCAACAAAACCTTGGGCACAATGGATCCTTTCCGTCATCTTAATTTGACACTTAAGAGTACAACCCCAGACAGCAAATATATGCAAGATATCTCATCAATCAGAATCACAACCCTATCCGCAGATGGTATAATCTCACTTTGGGTTCCAACACATAGGCCACTTTTACACGGTTGCCACCCACCCACGATCAAGAAACACCCAGCAGAAGGGTGGGAGAACATCCGTGTAAACGTCCACGAGTGGGTGAGTGTGCGTGCATGACCCACCCACCGACACCCAACACCACCCACGGAGCAGTCAGGAGGGAGCCGGGATGCTCCGTGGGTGGAGATAGGTGTCCAACATCCGACCATCCATGTAAAAGCCAAAACACCCACAGGGACAGAACCGGCAGGACCACATCGCGCTGGCACAAGAGCACACATCTCCCGGCACAGGGCTGAGGGCACACAGTGGCCGCGGCACTGACTGCTGAACCCCAGTCCAGCACAGCCACAGGACACGGCCAAAGGAGCAGCAGCGACAGCAAGATGAGACCGAGGGAACCCCCCCCTAAACCAGGGATGGGAGGGCCACGCCCCGGCACAGCGGCCAAGGGAACACAGGGCAGGCGGCTAACCCGTCCCCCCAGGACAGCACCCAATGGAGAACCGCACCACCAGGGAGATGGCCAAGGAGGGCCCCCCCGACAGACAGGTAAGCAGAAGGTCACCCGTGGGGAGAAGAGGGAAGGGAAGACCCCATGGGGGCGCGGAGGGGGACAGCGGGACGGAGAGTAACCCCAATGCAATACCCCCTACAGGAGATGCACCGCCATGGTAGGTCACACCGTCCAAGGGGCCACAGGAGGACACGGTGCGGAGGTGGGCAGCCGTACAGGGCGGGGAGGGAGGCTCCCAGGGCCGTGTGCCCCACACCAGAACTGGAACCCCCAGACCATGCCACTCCACGGGGCACCCCACCACAGGGGCACACCGCCCCCAGGGGCTGCAGGGTCATGGATTGAGGCGGAAGACCAGCCAGGACCCCACTGGGGTGCTGGGGAACACTCACCGAGGGAAAGGGACACAGGGGGGAGGCCAGCGGGGGGGCAGGAGATGGTCCGGAACGCAGGGGATGCACAGCTGCAGGGCGCAGGGAGCACAGGGGGCATAGGGATGGAAGGCTGGAGAGGATGCCCCAGTACGCCACTAGCACCACGGGAACCCGCACCCCCACCCGCCCATGCCCTACAGGGGTTGGGGCAGAGAGAGCATATGGGAGTGGTGGTGGGCCCCACAGTGGGTCCCACATAACACAAGACAGGTACTGGCAGGAGGAGCCCACAGGGAAGGAACGTGACGGAGCACCAAGAACTCGGGGGCCACCCCATGACACCCCGGGAACCGCAGTAGGGGGCAGTGGTGTGCACTGGTCAGGCGTACTAACACGGGATGCAACCTCTCCTTCACAGAACAGCGACCCGCTTGTGTGAGGGGTGCAGCTGTCGGTAGTGTGGAGAGGAATCGGGAGATGCAGGCCAGGAACCGGTGGCGGAGGGAGGACCTGGGCAGGGAGCTGCTCGAGGAATCTAGAAGGTTAGCCGAAGTGCACTTCCAGGAGCTCGCGCTCACCAGGGAGCTCCTAAGAGAGGAGGGGGAAATGGACCAGGAGATCCTGGCAGCTATGATGACCCAGTTCCGCACCAAGCACCTCTGGGACAGGTGCCAGGCTGCCACCCTCCACCATGAGCAGCAGCGTGACAGGGCGGAGAGGGTGCGCGCCTGTGCCAGGCTGGAGGGTCAGGCCACAAGGGTCATGGACCTCATGGGGGAAGCGGTGGTGACCCTGTGGCGGGACCCCCAGTGCGACAGGGGTCGCCAGGCCATGGATGGAAGAATGGCAGCTGACATACACCATGGCGGCCACCCACTGATGCAGGTGCCCCCCACACTTCGGCCAACCGTGGTTCCCCCAGCAACATCCCTTCCCAGGCCTGGTCCAAAGGGTCCCCCTCCTCCACATAGGTCCACACAAGCTGCTGGTGGGGCCACCCTTCCAACCCTCATCCCTCCCAGTACCCCCCGAGCTGCAACCCGACCCCTCCACCAGGAAGCTACATCTCCACCCCAGGACCCGGCGCCCCAGGACGACCAATGGGGGGCCGGGAGGGGATGCGCTCCCAGGACACCCAGTGGGCCAGGCACTGGCTCCTTCCCACACCAAGTGCACATATGGCATGCTCACCCCATGCTTCTTGTTCCTTGCATGAACAAGCACCAGAGGCTGGTGTGGAGCAGCCAGTGAATGACAGGGAGCCCCGTCGGTCCGATCGGCGATCGCTGTGCTCAGCGGCAGCAAAGACCCGCCGGGCTGTGAGCCCCGGTGGTGCAGCCAAGCGGGGGAAGGGCGCCCCCAAAGATAGACCCACCCCCATCCCATTGTACAGTTCCCCTTCAAATAAAAACACTGCACATGAACCTCCGTATCGCTTCCTCTGTCCCGGGAGGAGTGGGCGGGGGGGGCTGGCAGGGGGGCACTGACAGGGTGGGGTGTGGTACAACGCCGGCCCAGCCAATGGGGCCAGGGGGCCACCCACCGAAGCCACAGCCAGCACTGGTGCTTGGAACGAGTGCATGGTTACCCTGCACAGGCGGGCCGGCACATGCAGGACATTGTGCAGCCAAAGCACCCCGCGGCTGTCAGCGAGGAAGGGCACTCGCACCCAGGCAACCCACTGGACCTGTTCCCAGGACCCCCTTGCCCACACAAGGCACAGAGGCAAGACTGGATGTTGCGGGTACCACCCAGCTTTATTGATGGGGTGGACAAGTTTATGGGCTGGGGTGTGGGTCGGGCACAGCCCCATCGTCTGCCACCTGGGCAACGATGCAGCGGCAGAGGGAGTCCCTGTTCTCCTTGGAGATGCACTGGAATGCCCCGCCCTGGGCATGTTAATACAGGGGCACAGGGTCTGCCTTCTGTACAGGTGGCGGGTTGTCCAGGGTGGCGCCTTGGGTCTTGCATACATTGTGCAGGATGCATGCTGCCAGGACAAGGATGGGGGTGTGATCTAGGTCAAACTGGCTCCTGTTCATCAAGAGGCACCAGCGCATCTTCAGGTGCCCAAAGTTCCGCTCCACCATGCTGCGTGCCGACAGGCGCTCCTTGAACAGGCAGTGGTCAGGGTTGCGCGCCACTAGATAGGCCCTCACGAGCCACGGGCTGAGCAGGTAGGTGGGGTCCCCTATCAAAACAGGGGCCATGGGAACGCCCTCAATCACACGGTACAGGTTTGGGGTGATCTCCCTGTCGAACATGCGAGCGTAGAATGGGGACGCACGCAGTATACGCGCACCATGGCTCTGCCCCGACTGGCCCATGTACACATCAATAGAGAGGCCCCCGTGATCCACGACGGCCTGCAGATTGATGGAGAAGGCCTGCTTCCTGTTCATGTAGTCGATCTTTGCACATGGGGGCCGTACGATAGGGATGTGGGTGCTGTCGATCGCCCCAATGCAACAGGGGGAACCCCAGCTCCTCTTCTCCCTCCGTCTCGTCATCGCAGGGCCCCTTGGTTTACTGAGGGGCTGCGGTGTATGAAACAGGTAGGTAGGAGACTAACGCGACGCTGGCGTTGGACTCACTCTGAATCTGACCGACTTCTCCATAGGATCCATTTGCAGTCCTATGTTGAGTCTGTGAGGACAGGAAAAAAGGAGTTCTTTGCTGCCCTCATAGCGTCTGCAAAGTCGCGTCCAACGGAGCTGTTCCAGGTGGTGCGGGGGCTGGTCAGTCCGGTCTCCCTCCACCTGGATGGGGACTTGTCCCAGGCCCGCTGTGAGGAGTTTGCCACCTACTTTGCAGACAAGATCGCTCATATCCAGAGTAACTTTGACACCGGATTGGAAGCAGTAAGCGACAGGCACGAGGTTATGGAGGCACCGTCTGGTCGATCTTTCTGGGAGGAGTCTCAGGAAGTGACGCCGGCTGATGCGGTGAATGTCCTGGGGTCTGTCAGAGCCACTAATTGTGAACTAGATCCATGCCCATCCTGGTTGGTGGAAGCCTCCAGGGAGACCTTGGGGATGGTGCTGGCAAGGGTAGTGAACGCTCCCTTCGGCAGGGGAGATTGTCACCCAGTCTCAAGGAGGCTGTGGTGCGCTCCCTGCTGAAGAAGCCATCTTTGGATGTGGACGCACTCGCCAGCTACCGACCTGTCTCTAATCTTCCCTTTTTAGGGAAGGTTATTGAACGGGCAGTGACACTGCAGCTCCAGGCGCATTTGGACAGCATCGGTTTCCTTGACCCTTTTCAATCTGGGTTCCACCCTGGCCACGGTACTGAGACGGCATTGGTGGCCTTGGTGGATGATCTCCGCCGGAAAATGGACTCAGGATGCTCGACCTTTGTGATCCTGCTAGATCTCTCAGCCACTTTTGATACCATGGACCATGGGCTGCTGTTGAGATGGCTACGAGACTTGGGGGGTCTGGATGGGACTTTCTTTGGATGGTTCCGCTCATTCCTCTCAGGTAGAAGCCAGCAGGTGGTGCTGGGGGCTGAAACGCTTTGACTTGCAGCATTCTGCAGTGTTCCATTCTGTCCCCACTGTTGATCAATGTGTATATGCAGCCCCTGGGGGAGATCGTGAGAGGGTTCGGGGTGCGAGGTCACCAATATGCTGATGATACTCAGCTGTACCTCTCATTTTCAACTGACCCAGGTCTTGCTGTCTCGTTACTTTCCCAATGCTTGGAGGCCGTGGCGGATTGGATGCGGCAGAGCAGACTGAAGCTCAATCCCGATAAGACTGAGGTGATGGTAGTGGGAAGGGTTGGGGGAGGTGCTGGCCCCCCTGATAGGGGGGGTTTGCCCGCCTGTTGCTCTTCAGGTTCGGAGTCTGGGGGTGGTTTTGAATTCGGGCCTCCGCCTGGATCGGCAGGTGGAGGCGGTGGCTAAAGCCGCCTTTTGCCAGCTGTATCTGGTACGGGGGCTTCAACCTTACTTCTCCAGGCCTGATCTGGCCACTCTCGTCCATGCCTTCATCACCTCAAAGCTAGACTACTGCAACGCGCTTTACGTGGGACTTCCCTTGTTTCTGGTTCGGAGGCTGCAGCTAGTGCAGAATGCAGCGGCCCATCTGACGGGGACAGGGTGGCGTGACAACGTAACACCAGTGCTCCGCGCTCTGCACTGGCTGCCTATAGCGTACCGAGCCAGATTCAAGGTGTTAGTATTGATTTACAAAGCCCTGCACAGCCTGGGCCCCTCATATTTCAGGGACCACCTCGCCCTCCGCGCCTCAAAGCGATCCCTTTGGTCCACCAGGGGCACCTTTCTAGAGGTCCCCCGTGTAAGACGGGGGGCCACAATGGAGAGGGTGTTCTCGGTGGCCGGGTCGCGGTTGTGGAACTCCCTCCCGGAGGCGGCTCGCCTGGCCCCGGGCCTGTTGGACTTTCGACGCATCTGTAAGACTTGGCTGTTCGCCCAGGCCTTCGGAGGGGAGGTTGGGGGGATGGGTTAATTTTTGAGGGGGGTGTTCTAAATTTGTTTTAATTATTATATTGTAAAAAAATTTATGTTTAAAAATTATTTTTATATTTTGTTGGAAGCCGCCCCGAGATGCCGTAGGCATGGGGGGCGGCATACAAATATAAATAAATAAATAATATCACCTCCTTGGGATCTCGGAGCTGAATGACCCGCTCGAGGAGGGGCTCCACCATCAGGTCACACACATCATGGAGGGCCCTATTCACGGTGACCATCGCCACCCCAAACTGCTCCCCCATGCTCCTGCACAAACAAATCAGGGGTGGCCAGCCGCCATGACCACTCCCATCCCTGGCGGCAGCGGGTAGCACATGTTGGTCTCCCGCCTCCGTAGATGTGGGGTTCAGGAGTTCCCCCAACTGGTTCAGGAAGGAACGGTTCTTCTGGAAGTGGTCCATCCATTCCTCATCCTTCCAGGTGGCCAGCATGTTCTCCCACCATTCACCGGTGTAGAAACGCGTCCAGCGCCGTGTGACCCTTCCGACATCGCCTGTACATGCTCAGGGACCACCAGGCCAGGACAAGCCGGGCGTGCTGGGACACCACGGTGCCCAACATGGCATGGCAACGAGCAGCTCTCCGTTGTGCCCATTGCACCATCACCGCCCTCCACAGGTTCGCTGCCCTCCTACGCTGTTCCCCCTGCATGAAGTAGCTGCACCCTGGCAGGAGGAGCTGGGCCAACTGCTGGAGCAGCATGCACAGCAGCATGTAACAAGCGCTCAGGATGCTCAACAGCATGGCCATGGGCTGAGGGGGCTCATCCTCCGGCAGCATGGTTCCACTCCCAGGACCCCCCCGATGACAATGGGGTGGCAGCACCACAGTGTAGGCCCCACTTCTCTGGGTGCACGCTAACCCGCCTTGGCCTGCACTGCTGCAACTGGCCTCTGTTGTACCTGCCAGCAGCCTCCTGTGCCCCAGCCTCTCGGCTCACCACTGTGTGGCTTGTGCTCCCGGACCCCACATCCCCAGTATCCTTGATCCACCTGTGTCCTCCCTGCTCTGTGTTCCTGTGCTCAGTGCTCCACTCAACCCCATGCACCTCACTCTACACGCCACGCCCGACCACCTGAATCGGGTCGCTTATGTACCATGCACCCCATGTTAGCTGGCCAATGATTGGGGCTGGACCAGGGGTGTGGTGAGCGCTGTCACAGGGTCCCCGGCCCAGCGGATCATCCCCCAGCATGCGCCGGCCGCCTGCCACCGGGGGGTATGGGACCGCGGGGGGGGCAGCTTGTCTGTGGGCACAGACCCCACCTCATTGCCCATGGGCCGGCCCTGTGCACCACGGGGTACCACTGCATCCGCACCTGTTCGACATCCATTTCCGCCATGGGATGCCTTAGCATGCTGCAGCTGTAATCAGTGGGGATATGGTGCCTAGCTTGGATGCTTGACCTGGCGCTCTGCCCAGCTGTGGCGTCGCTTATCTGTCATCACCTGTGCTGGATCTCATCAGTCGGGTGTGTGGGTTGCGGAGTGCCGGCCCCAGCAGGCCAGCCTATCTCAGGCATGCAAGGTCACTCATGGGCACGGGGAACAGCTATCCCTGTGCTCGTCCCAGTCACTGCAGCCCTCCATCTCACGCCTGTTGCTTCTCCGGAGCGGGCCTCGCTGCTGTCATGGCTGGTTGCTGTGGGGGGCCCTCGGGCGGGGATGGGTGGTCGCCCTGTGCGGACATGCTGTTGGGGACCCTATGGCAGAGCCCCGACATGCAGCTGTTGGTGGGCGACCCCCTGGACCGCGCGCAGGCGGATCGCTGGCGCCAGGTGTGGGGTCGCTGGCCCTATTGACCGCGGAGTGCCCCGCCCCTGCTGCCGGAGCTGACAGTGCGCCCCTTTGTTTCCGTTTCCCCATTTATCTGCTCCTCCTTGTTGTCCCATTTGTTTATTCAAGTTGTTAGTGTTCCTTCCCCATTGTGTGTGTCCTGCTTCCCTGTGACCTGTCCCCTTGCGTGGGCATCTCTGGGGTGGTGTTGTGCGGTTGCCTGGGCGGTGCGGCCACTATCCCGCCCCCCCCGGGTGGCACCGCATCGCCTTGGATGGGTGGTTTGGCCTTGCCCCTGGTGTGGGTGTGCTGGGATCTGTGGGTGCTCGCTTGCTTGGCGTGCCCTCCCCCTCCACCGGTCATCCCTTGGGCTGTGTGGGCCGTCCACTTGGCCTGCTCAGTTCCCACTCCGTGCCTCGCTGTTGTTTCCCGGCCCCCCGTAGGTTGTGGGCCCATCCCCGTGTGCTTGTGTTGCTTGCCGCATGTGGGGTGCTTGGCTGTAGGGGGGGGGGGCCCATGGCGCCAGGTTGTCTGGCCTCTGTGCCGGGGCTGGGAGGGGATGGCTCCTTTGTAGCTACTGTCATCCCTGCTCCCTCCTGCCCCACCCACACGGGTTCTAGCAGCTCAGGGGCAGGCCTGCATTGTGTGGCTTCGTTTGCCCTAGGTCGGCCATGTTGTGCCGTCGCTGTGCTGGGCAGGGCATCCCCGCCGGTCACGGACTCGGCTGTCCGAGTACCTGTCACATGTGTTTGGTGGGTGCTTCCCCGGGTGGGTGTTTGACCGCTGGGTGTTTTCCGGCCCCTCCCCTTTCCATCCCACTACCCCCCACGCCGCTGTCCGTGTACCTGTCTCCCTGCTCGGCAGCACCAGGTGTTCGCTGGGTGCGCTCACCCACCCATCTCCACCCATCAGCACTTCTGCGGCATCCGTGTAAAAACGGCCATAGTTTACGGACATCTGCTTCACCTCTCTCTCCATCCCTCTATTTACTCTTGCCGAGAAGGGCAAGATACTGTTATTCAAGGGTTGAACATTTAAGTAAGCCCTGAGAAGGGTAAGACTACTACCATCTGTGGGGTGCAGCATTAGCTGTCTATAAGCTTAACAGGGCCAGGTCTTTATGGGTGGGGGAATGAGTTTGGTAGATAACTTTGTATGAAGTCTATTTTTAAATGTACTACGTTACTGCTGTAATTGTTTGTTGTTTGTCTTTTGTATTATGTATGGTTTATGGCAAAAGCCGAACCAATAAATAAATATATATATATATATATATATATACTCTCTTCTACAATGAGAACAATACACAGAGTCCTCTGCCCTTTGGCTACCCCATACTCCCAACACAGGAGTGCTCACAGGGACATATTGCAAGTATCAAGTCCTCAAGACAGAAGACTGTTTAAATGCAACCCAATGGAGCGTTCTGGATCAGACTCTCAGCCACTGTAGTCCACCAGATCTATTGAAGAGTAGACCCCCAAAAGAAGCAGAGCCACAACAAAGAGGGGCAAGAAAGCAGACTGCCACCCCTTTTTTGATGTTGCCTTGCCTCCCCTAGGAGTCCCGTCAGAAAGGGGCAGGAGAGACTTTTCATTGTGCCCCTTTGGGCTTCACTAAGATTCCTAGATGGACCAAATTCCCAAGACCTGGGGTCAGACCTGGAGAGGTGGTAACCTTACACGGGAAGGGCCAGTATCCCATGACAATTTAAGGGTTGGTTTTCTGAAATCCAGAAACAAAATGAAAAATATGAGTAACTTAGTTTCCAATCTTCCGGAGGGGTGACCAAAAGTTACAGGCACCTGGCGAAGACAATGGTAAACAAATCCCATTGTTCTAAGTGTCTTACAGTATCATGGGTTCCAACCACCTTCCACAAAAGTAAGCCAGGTGTTTTGCAAACATTGACTTGGCTCTAGATCTCCTAGGACTCTCAACCACCACACAGTCTAGAAGACAGAGCAGTGTGTTTGCTTCAGCTGCGTGACAGGTTAAAAACCAAGGAATCATTTCAGTGAATAAGAAAAATAAGCAGCATTAAGAAGTACATATTGCCACAGAGAGAAAGAGAGATGCAAATTGACCCCTGAAGCCAGCTATGACCTTTTCAGCTCTCAAGTACATTGCAATCCACAAGGAAAAGGATTCCACCGTCACAATATGTAGTTGTCGGTGAAATCAAACCTAAAGTTAGAGTCAATAACAGATTTTGCTCATCATGTTCAGCTGTGTAGAAATTAACCTTCAAAAGGGGGAGTACTTCGATCCCAGCAAAAACAGGCAGAAGAGAGACAACTGTACATTGTTTACATGTAGACTATTCTCTTGTATGCTTTGCAACAGGACAAATTACTTGTTAATTTATTTATCTATCTATCTATTTATTTATTTAATCATTTCTATCCCGCTCCTTCCAGCCTTAAGGCAGCTCGTGGTGGCTCACAAAACATTTTAAAATATATTAAAAATACATAAAAGAGATACTAAAACAACAAAAGCAGCAGCAAAAAGAGGTAAAACTACTGGCAAACCTCCTCCTCTCCAAAAGGCCTGGATGAACAGCCAGGTCTTACTGGTCCAACGAAAGGCCAACAGACTGGGAGCCAGGTAAGCTTCCTCTGGGAGGAAGTTGCACAGTCATGGTGCGGCCACCAAGAATGCCCTCTCTATTGTGGCCCCCTGGTTCACCCTGGGGACCTCCAGGAAGGCGCCCCCGGTAGACCGCAGGGGCTGCCCCACAGACCGGGGAGTGAGGCGGTCTCTCAGATAGGAGGGTCCCATGCTGTGTAGGGCTTTAAAGGTCAAAACCAGTACCTTGAATCAGGCCCGGGACACTATAGGCAGCCAGTGCAGAGCCTGGAGCGCTGGTGTAATGTGCTCCCTACGGCCCGTCCCCATCAGGAGATGGGCCGCCACATTATGCACCAGCTGCAGCCTCCGAGCCGTCACCATAGGCAGCCCCACATAGAGCACGTTGCAGTAATCCAGTCTTGAGGTGATGAATGCATGGATGAGGGTGGACAGGTCAGAGCTTGAAACATATAGCCGGATCCTCCGCACAAGATGTAAACCTATATGCCGCCCTGAGATGCTGTGAGCAGGAGGGGGCAGCATATAAGTTTAAATAAATAAATAAATTGGCGGAAGGCTATGAACTGACTCACATTACTTGTGAACTTGATCCTTGCCTGTCCTGGTTGGTTAAGGCCACTAGGGAGATGTTGGGGCCCGTGTTGGCATTGTGATCAATGCCTCCCTTCAGGAGGGGATGGTGCCGGACAGCCTTAAGGGGGCGGTGGTCTGGCTGCTCCTCAAGAAATCACTACTTGACATCGGCTCCCCAGCAAATTACTGGCCTGTCTCTAACCTTCCCTTTTTAGGAAGGGTTATTGAACGGGTGGTGGCCCACCAGCTCCAGGCGCACCTGGATCACACCGGTTTTCTTGATCCAACAGAGTCTGGCTTTCATTCGGGTTATGGCATGAAGACTGCACTTGTGACTTTTGTCGATGATCTCCTAGCATAGGGGTCTATGACCTTGCTGATTCTACTGAATCTATCAGCAGCTTTTGACACTGTGAATCATGAGATGTTGGTGACTCACCTGCAAAACCTGGCTGGAGTGGACAGAATCATGTTACAGTGGTTCTGTTCATACCTGGCAGATAGATCTCAGCGGGTGGTACTAGAGGACTGCACATTGTCTCCTGGGGGACTCCTGTAGGGGGTCCCGTAGGGTTCTATTCTGTACCTTCTCTTATTCAACGTGTATATGAAGCCGCTAGGGAAGATCATTCAGAGCTTGGGTGTGGGTGTGTGTGTGTGTGTGTGTCTGGTGTCATCAGTATGCCGATGACACCCAGCTGTATTTATCATTCTCGACCAACCTAGGTCCTGCAGTCTCATTGCTTTCCCGGTGCTTGGCTGCTGTGGAGGATTAAGAACATAAGAAGTGCCATAATGGGTCAGACCAATGGTTCATCGAGCCCAGCATCCTGCCTCCGACAGTGGCCAGTCACGGGGGCCTGGGAGAAGCACCCAACAGGTCACCATGCTATCCATTCCCTGTGGGTCATCCCCAGGCTCCCGACAGTAAAGGGTTTTGTTCCCCAATCCTATCTGGCTAATAGCTGCTAATGCAACTATCTTCCAGAAACTTGTCCAAACCTCTTTTAAACTCAGCTATACTGCTGGCCTTGACCACCTCCCCTGGCAGTAAATTCCACAACCTAATTGTACGCTGAGTGAAAAAATACTTTCTTTTGTCTGTTTTTACTCTGCCACCTGTGAGTTTCATGGAGTGTCCCCTAGTTTTAGTACTAGTTGAGAGGGTAAATAACCGTTCCCTGTTTACAAGTTCCACACCACTCATGATTTTATAGACCTCTATCATATCTCCTCTCAGCCGTCTCTTTTCCAAGCTGAAGAGCCCCAACCTATCAAGCCTCTCCTCATACGGGTGCTGTTCCATACCCTGGATCATTTTTGTTGCCCTTCTCTGTACCTTTTCTAGTTCCGCTATGTCTTTTTTGAGATGGGGCGACCAGAACTGCACACAATATTCAAGGTGCGGTCGCACCATTGATTTGTATAGAGGCATTATGACATCCTCAGTTTTATTCTCTATTCCCTTGCGAATAATTCCTAACATTCTATTTGCTTTTTTGACCGCTGCGGCACACTGGGCTGAGGATTTCAGTGTATTATCCACAATCACTCCCAGATCCTTTTCCTGAGTGGTAACTCCTAGCTTAGTACCCAGCATTGTGTACTCATAGTTTGGATTATTTTTCCCAATGTGCATCACTTTGCACTTGTCCACATTAAATCTCATCTGCCATTTAGATGTCCAGGCACCCAGTCTTGTAAGATCTCGCTGCAGCTCCTCACAGTCTGTGTTCTGACTACTCTGAATAACTTGGTTTCATCTGCAAATTTGAACACCTCACTCTTAACACCCTTTTCCAGATCATTAATGAATACATTGAAAAGAACTGGCCCCAGTACAGATCCTTGGGGCACACCACTTTTTACATCTCTCCATTGTGAAAACTGGCCATTTAGTACCACGCTTTGCTTCCTATCCTTTAACCAGTTACCAATCCATAGCAAAACACTACCTCCTATCCCATGGCTTTTTTATTTTCTCAAGAGTCCTTTATGTGGGACCTTATCAAAAGCTTTCTGGAAATCCAGGAACACTATATCTGCTGGGTCTCCCCTGTTCACATGCTTGTTTACACCCTCAAAGAATTCCAAGAGATTAGTGAGGTCGAGCTGACTGAAGCTCAATCCCGACAAGACAGAGGTGATGTTGGTGGGCAGAGTGATCTGGGGGAGGGGATCACCCCCATTATTGGAGGTGTTTGCCCTCCATTGGTTCCATCTATGCGGAGCCTGGGGGTGCTCCTGGATCCGCAGTTACACTTGGATCTGCAGGTGTCAGCTGTGGCCGGGGTGCCTTCTGCCAACTACATCCAGCGAGGAGGCTCCCCCCATATGGAGAGTGAGGCGGTCCCCTTACCTGCGGGACCGCCTCACTCCCCATGTGCCCGTGCAACCCTTGATATCGTCCATGGGAGCTTTTTCGGAGGTTCCCCGGGCGACGTGGGTGGCCACCGATGTTAGATCTTTCTCGGTGGCCACCCCTGTGCTGTGGAATTTGCTCCCAGAGGAGGCTCAGTTGACTCCCACTCTCCTGCTATTTTGGCATTTATGTAAGACCTGGCTGTTCCGCCAGGCTTTTGGCGAGGGGTGGGGGGGGTAGGGTCTTTCCCCCCTGCATTATTGTATTTTTAACTGTTTTAAACTGCTTCATTGTTTTATTGATTCTTGCTGTTCGCCGCCCCAGGCTGCCCTATGGGCAGGAGGGGTGGGATACAAATTTTTAATAAATAAAATAAAAATATGTCTTCGACTCGGATCTTACCACCATCATTTCATGCATTCGTCACCTCAAGGTTGATTATTGTAATACACTCTACGTAGGGCTGCCTTTGGCGATGGCCTGGAGGCTGCAGCTGGTGCAAAACATGGCAGCCGGCCTGTTGACTGGGATGGGTCACAGGGAGTACATTAATCCAGTGCTCCAGATATTGCACTGGCTGCTATTTGTCTTCCGGACCCGATTCAAAGTGCTGGTGTTGACCTCTCAAGTCCTACATGGCCTGGGCTCCACTTACCTGAGGGACCGCCTCACTCCATGGGTTCCAGGACAGTCCTGTGGTCGTCTGGGGCTGCCTTCCAGGAGGTCCTGTGTTATCATCAGGTCCAGACAGACAGGAGGGCATTTCCAGTGGCCGCCCTGTCACTGTGGAATGTGCTCCTGGTGAAGATGCGTCTTAGCCCAGATCTCCTGGCATTCCACCAGCAACTCAAGACCTGTCTCTTTCATCAGGCGTTTGGGAAGGGTTAGAGGGTTTGGGGTGGGTGCTGTTTTAGGCGCAGCTGGGGTTGTCTGTGATAACTATGTTGACGATGTTCTATTCTTGCTGTTTATTATTTATATTTGTTATTTATATTTTTGATACTCTGTTTTTAATATTATTTTTAAGTTGCCTCAAGTTGCTGTTGGCTGAGAGGGGCAGGGTAAAAATGAAATGCAATTTCATTTCATTTCATTTCAAGAAGCCAATGCAATAGTTGGTATAAATCAGGGGTGGATGAACTGTGGCTCTGGAGCATTTAGTTATTGAGGCTTAATACCTCACCCCTGGTACCCCGGGGCAGCTCACAAAAAAATATATACAAAAATACACTTTCATAAAAATCAGCAATAAAAATCACATACACACAAAAAAATAAATATCTGCATACAAAATCCATCCTAACCCATCCCCTCCACAGAAAAGCCACATCTTGCAACTACGCCGGAAGGCCAGAAGATCCAGGCCAAGGTGAACCTCAACTGGGAGAGCATTCCAAAGCAACAGCGTGGGAGCTGAGAACGCCCTCCTCTCGGTTTGGACCCGCTGATAACAGAACCTCTAGGAGGACATCCCCAGACAACCACAAGGGCTGCCCCAGGGCCATCTTTCAGATAAATTGGGCCCAGACCATGTAGGATTTTAAAAGCCAAAACCAGCACCTTGAATCAGGCCTGGAACACAATCTGCAGCCAATGCAGCACAGGTGTTATGTGCTCCCTGTGACTTGTTCCCATAAGGAGGCGAGCCGCCGCATTCTGCACCAGCTGCAGTTTCCAGACTGTCACAAAGGGCAGCCCCACATAGAGCACACTACAGTAGTCTAGTCTCAAGGTGATGTACGCATGAATGATAGTGGCGAGATCGGAGTTCAAGACATAATGGCAGAGCCTTTTCACCAGATGTAAATGGCGGAAGGTGCCCCTAGTCACAGCCAACACCCAAGAGTCCAAGCATAACTGCAAATCCAGGAGCACCCCAGGATCTACACAGACTGAACCAAAGGAGGATGGACACCGCAAATGATGGGGGAGACCTCCTCACCCAAATCACTGATCCCACCAACTAACATCACCTCTGCCTTATCAGGAGTCAGCTGAACCTCATCCAGTTCCTCTACAGCGGCCAAGCACTGAGACAGCAACGAGACAGCAGGACCTGGGTCGGGTGAAAGTGACAAATACAGATGGGTATCATTTGCATATTGACGACAGCGGACCCCCCAGCTGTGCACGATCTCCCCAAGCAGCTTCACAGACACGATAAACAAGAGAGGGACCAGAATAGAACCCTGCGGGACCCCACACGGGATGCCACCTGGTGACAAAGTACAGTCCCCTAGCACCGCCCACTGAGATCTATCTGCGAGGTAGGAGCAGAACCATTGCAAGACAGTTCCATCCACCCCCGCCAGGTTCTGCAGACAAGTCACCAACAACTCATAGTTAATAGAGTCAAAAGCCACCGATAGATTAAAAGAACCAGCAGGCTCATACGACTCGTCCAATTCCACGAGGAGGTCATTGACCAAGGCCACAAGCGGTGTCTCCGTACTGTACCTCGGGCGAAAGCCAGACTGCACGGGATCAAGGAAGCCGACGCCGTCCAAATGTGTCTGGAGCTGGTGAGCCACTACCTGTTCAATAACGTACCCTAAAATGGGAAGGTTAGAGACAGATCAGTATCTGGCTGGGGCATCAGTCTCAAGTGATGGTTTTTGAGTAGGGGGCTGAACCACAGCCTCCTTGGGGTAACCCGGCACCCTCCCCTCCAGAAGGGAAGTGTTGATAATCCCCACCAGCACTACCGTCTTCCTGGTAGCTCTTACTAACCAGGACAGGCAAGGGTCTAATTCACAAATTGTGGCTCAAACAGACCCCAGCACATCAGCTGCATGAGGAGGTGTCACCAATTGAAAGTCATCCCACAAAACCTGACCAGACAGGGCATTTAATCCTAAACTCTGGCTCTGCCACTGCCTCCGAAATGATGGAGCTGAAGTCATGCTCAATGCGAGCAATTTTGTCCACAAAGTACTTCAAAAACATGTCACAATGGGCTGTGAACAAATCCAGTTCCAGGTGGAGACAGGCTGGACCGACCAGACCTCTCACAACCTGGAACAGCTCCATTGGACAAGATTGAGCAGATGCAATGAGTGCAGCAAAGAACCACTTCTTTGCTGCCCTCAAAGCCATGGCATAGGACTTCAAAAATGCTCTATGGCACAACTGATCATCCTGGGTGCAAGTGCAGCACCACCGGTGCTCTAGCCGCCTCCCTTCACACTTCAGACATCCCAGGCCCTCCATGAACCACGGGGACCTGCGGAGCGGATGCGTTGGAAGTGGATGCCTAGGAGCCACCTGATCAATGGCCTCGACCAACCAACTATTCCATAAGGCCACAAGGTCATCAATGGAGTGCCCATTGAGGTCAACAGGTATCTCCCTCAGAGCATTCCGGAACCCTTCTGTTGCATAAGTCTCCTACGACGGACCACCCAAACTGGTCCCGCACTCCTACAGGCAGGCACGTGCACTAGGATGGAGGTTCACAGGAGACAATGGTCTGACCACGGCAAGGGTGAAGACAACACACCCACAATCATCAGACCTCCCCCCTCCCTCTTGCTATGCTGTAAAAGCTTCCCTCTCCCAAACTTTACCAGAACCTTTTAACTGCACTACACAATGGAGTAAAGATTTAACAATCTCACCAAGAGGAGAGGAATAGAACAAAGCTATAGAAACCATATACATATTCTCAACCAGCAATAATCTCACTCAAGCACAATTATTGGTGTTCCATGCATCCTTCATATCACCTAGTCTCTATAATAGAGTCCAAACTAACACTCAGCATTTGCACAAAGCATAAAGCAATTTCCTCCACGTAGGCTCACTGTGGGAATGCCTGCAAATAAAAGCCTTCCAAGAGGAAATTTGTAGTGATATGAGCTGTGTTCCAGGTTCTCTTCCCCACCAGCCCAAAGATTTGTCCTCTGGGAAACCATTTCCCACATGTTCTCAGGAAATGCATAATGTTCTTATGGTTTGGGCTTTAAAAAAAAAAAAAAAGAAAAAGAAAAACACTAACAAACCAGACTTCAGAATGCCTTCTTACCCAGTGCCAGCGGTAGTCCCTCATTATAGGGGGCTTGCCATTGGAACACGTGACTGGACGATTTGCACCCCAGGATTATTGTTTTGAAGTCAAATGGCCACATGTGATTTTTTTTGTTCCAAGAGCATCTAGTAGTATTTACCCTATGGCACTATTTATTTATTTTAAATTCCTACTACCCCACCCCATCCTGCCACAGGCAGCCCAGGGCAGCTTACAGTATAAAATAAGACATAAAAACATTAACAAAAAACACAGCACCAACTATAAGACAATCCACACTATCAAAGATAAAATCCCTCCCCTCCCCCTCTTCTCCCTCACCAAATGACTGCCAAAACAGCCAGGTCTTACATCTTCCAGAAGGAAGGAAGATCTGGGGACAAGCGGACATCCGCTGGGAAAGAGTTCCACAGTCTCACAGTGGCCACTGAGAATGCCCTCCCCATCTTCACCACCTGATGTACGCGGGGGACTTTGAAGAGGACGCTCCCAGCCGACCACAAGGGCCAATCCAGGACCCAGAAGGTGAGGTAAGTGGGACCCAGGCCGTATAAGGCTTTATAGGTAAGAGCCAACACCTTGAATTGGGCCTGGAAGACTATAGGCAGCCAGCACAGCGCACAGAGCACTGGTATAATGTGCTCGCGGTGACCTGTTCCCATCAAGAGATGGGCCGCTGCATTCTGCACAAGCTGCAGTCTCCGAGCCATCACCATGGGTAGCCCTACGTAGAGAATGGCCCATATTAAGTGGATTTCCCATATTGAGTTGTTGGGCAATTAGGCCTTTACTGTGGCAGGCCCCTCAGTGTGGTACTTGCTCCCTCCAAATGTTCATCTCAGGTCCTCGTTCCTCACCTTAAAAAAAAGAGTCAAGTGCTTTTTAAAGTTATTATTTATTTAAACATTTATTATCCTCCAAGAGTTTTTAAGAGGATTTTCCCCTGCTGAATTTCCCCCTGCCCCCTCCCAGTCCCCTTTTCTGCAGGTGTGGAGGGCGCCCGTGGGAACACCACAGGCAGTGGGTGCGGGTGCACACACGCTCCACCCACCTCCACCCATCACCTACGCACAGTGCAATGGGCACAATACCCGATGCTCCATGCATGGAGATGGGTGAAGGTGGGTGGGGGTCCATGGGAACGAACCCCCATGCACTGCCCACCCACCGCAGCCCATGTGAGAAGGGCCTACAATTGCTTTTTAATGGTTTGTAGTTCATTGATTTTTATTTTATTTATTTATTTAAATTCAAGATATTTTTTTTTGGCCAGTGAAGCAGGGGACATTAAATAAATAAAAATGATTATTAATGCATGTCTAACTCTGTTTAAAGTATCATTCCATTCATTTACATCAGATATTCATGTTCTTTGTATCTAGTTTATGTATCCATTGTTCACTTTATGCAAACACATAAAATATTTAAAATAGGGGGGAGAAAAGTGCAGGGTGTTCAGTGTGAACTTTCGTCTGATCTATGGTCCAGCTACACAGCACTACTAGACTAGTTGCTCGTGAGGGCAGGAAACCAGGTCTACTGGATTCTCTTACTGGCTCTAGACAGCTTTGCTAAGTCATTTACTCTCTGTGCATCAGTTTCTCCAGGAAGGTATGGTAATACATGCCAATGGCATGATTAATGGCCCACAGAACAACTGTCTTTGCAGTGAGGAGTTTGGTAGGGGGTGTACTGTGGTCGCCAGAAACCTGAAGCTTGACAGTAACCCACTGGCTCAAAGAGTTTGGGAAGAATTGTTACATGGTGTAGGTCGCAGTCCTCAACACATCTGCTCCACAGTGGTCCCACTGGCTTTAGTGGGAATATTCTGATGTAAACGGCTTGAAGATTTCAGCGTTAGTGTTTGTCAAATGCTAAAGCACACACAACTGAAACCCCTAAATAAGACTGCCCAATAAAGTCAAGTAATTTCCATATATTTAAATAGATGTCTCAGAAGAAGATATTATTGAAGCTTGATATAGATTCTGTAACACAATTCCTACAGGTAGAGGGGAAAGGAAAGAGAAAGTCTTGGAATACACACGGAGGGGGAAGGGAGAGAGATAAGATACCGAAGTGGATAAATCTAAAAAAATTTAAAATAAAAAAATATGGAGGCAATACAAAACAGGCTAGGCATGATCTGAAAAGCATGCATTTTTATTACTTCAGTGGCTTCTGGATTAAACAACTCATAAAGCTGATAATTTGAAATTCATGCAGTTTTCTACTTAAATTTAGTTCTGACCAAAAAAAAAAAAGCAGCATGTTCTCTGTACTGTAGCTAAGACAGAGAAATGGACTTATGGCGGTTTGACTTTGCAACATGAGGAGTGTGATGAGCAAGCTCCTCTAATGAGTAAAAGCTTAGCATGTTGTACAAAGGACTGGGTGACCCAGCCGTTCTATGGCTAGGTACACTAACAGCACAGAAGCTTCAGAGATATAGCCCCTCCCTAGGCAGAAACAATTAACATTCATCTTCATAGACCAGACAAACCCTCAAAACATCTCCTACAAAACTCATTTTTAGGTGGGGGCTGCGTCACCTTGAAGATGACCTCAGTGTTTTATAGGCATCAGCTGAGCTTCACAAGCAACCATTGATAGACTGGCTGTATCCAATTTTCTAGATGGGTGAAGTGAGGCATAGGCATCTTGCAATACCATTGTTGCAAAGGCCTTACAACCTCATAGAATCCAAGCACCTTCTGCCCACGCACAAATAGGGACAGGTGTTTGGGGCTACAACTCCTAGAAGAGGTCAAGCTCAGATTTGGTGCAATCTACAATAATTATTTCCTTGAGTGGCCAGAAGTCACTCCCATTGTATTCATACACTCATTCAGCTGGTTTTCCTAACTGCATCGCACAAGGAATCACTCCGGTCTGTGGAGGAGGTGCTTCAAGAACCTTGGACTCCATAGCTCTTGCCAATTTGGTGTGGGGGCGGGGGGAGGGGGAAGCTTGGCTCTCATTTATTAGGAGATCTATGTCGGAGAAGTGAAAACAACAGAGCTTGCAAAACTTTTTCATCTAAGCCCATTGCTCAGTAGCATTTGTGTATGGACCACCTGCCTTTGGCCACTCCTACTCTGGAAGCAGTTATCATCCAATAACCTCCACCAAGCAGAGAGGTCAGCCATGACCATTACCAAGTTCTGCTGTCTTCTTGCACCTCTATCAAAGGTCTATGACTTTTCTGCAGAGGACACTACCCAGACTTCTGCCTGTTTGACTTTGCTACCAGAGGCAGTCGCATAGCATAAATAATCCAAGCTACAATCAACGCCCGTTTACCACCATTTCAAGCAAAGATTCACTCCATCATTGCAAAATACCCCCCTTGTCTAAAGTCAGGGTTTGCACGGAACAGACAGGCTGGTGGCAAGCCCACGAACTATAAATTAACTTCCACTTATGACTCGAGTCGAGGGCACCTCTTAGGGCCAATTCCAGAGCAGGACTTTACCATACCTGACCATTAGGATCTCTTGTTTAGCTGTTAAGATCACAAACAATTGGACATCCAACTCAAAAGGACAAGTGGGGTTATTTTAATCGGTTTCTAAAAGACCTCATAACAAGATCATTCTTCATTGGTCTAACTTACTTGGTTAGCTTCCCTTTATTAATAGAGGTTCAAAAGTGAATGACCATTTGTATTCATGCCACACCTGCCAGAGAGATTTCCAGCCATGTGAAAAATACTAAACCTTCAAAATGTCTCATGTGGTTGGGTAAGCATCATTGTACGTGATTTGCTCTTCTGTAAAATGAGATGTTAAGCACTGCCACAAACCAGTGACACAATTAGGAGGAGAGCTACAGACTTCTAATTCAGCATCCAACCTCTAGGTGGAGGTCTCTCTCGCTCTCCGTCTCTCCAAATAGCAATTCCATTCAAGTTTTAGATCTAATACTTACAAGTTACATTAAGCTAAAAAAGCAAGTTATCCCATTCCTGAAGCCTTGTTTGCATGCTCACTCAACTTTGAATCAGGCCCTTGATTTGTATAATCCAGCCAATGTTTACAGAAGTCTAAATAACCCCACAAACAAAAAACCCAAACCCACGCCCTCTTACATAGCTGGGAACCAGTTTCCAGTCTCCGTGCTACTGAAACACACCCCCAAGCACCTTGAAACCCTCCATTAGCTAGTGATTAATAGGAGCATTCATGTCTGAATTGGAATGTGGGAGCACAGCATACGATTACGTATACAACACAAAGCTGAAATTCAACTCCAGTCAGCTTTCAGCTGGAAGCTATCCTAGCAGCTTCAGTTTTAGCTTATTGAGCCTTGGATTGTCAGTATTTTATTTATTTTTGAATAAATGAGCACTTAGGGCAGTCTATTCTATCTGAAAGAAAGTTAACTTCTAGCTAGTTACAGCCCAGGCGTGGGATACAAAGCCAAATTAGTACTATAAATGCACCACAGTTCAGTAGCATCTTAGCACTGTTTGTTAACCAGTTTATTTGGCACAAGTTTGGTGGATTGACTGCATTTCCCAGCAGATGTGTGTTCAAGGTTCTGTATCACAGCTGTGATAGCTGGTATCCTTGTTCAGCACTGCAGAGGACAGTACTTGAGATGGCCTGGACACCGAATTTTTCCTTGGAAGTGAGCTTTGTAGAAAATGTAAATCCATTAGCACCTTCCTTCACATCCTTATTATATTGGGACCTAGAACAGACACCCTTGGTCTTAGAAAGCTGTGCTGCCAGAAGCAGAAAACTTCAGACTCTATTGGAAAATCCATCAAACACACAAAAAACCAAAACACTAATCCAAGCCACTTGACTTCTCTGCAAGCTTCTTGAGTCATATAGCCAGTGGTTCCTTCTTGCTGCAGCTCATTGCATGTCCTAAAACCAGCTCTGCATTACAAGCTCCGTTATCATGCGCAAAAAAAAAAAAAAAACAAGGGAAAAAAAAAAGCACAAGCTAGTTTTTTCACCTCCACACAGAGAACTTCATCCAGGATTGTATTTTCAGAGGTTTGTTACATAAAGTGAACAGAAATGCTGACACTATCTTTAAAGTTATACTTGAAGACAACATAAATGATAGTGCGGAAGCCATCTCCAGCTTGAGCCTTTAACCTACACAACGATCTTAAACAAGACTTGGACCATGATTACTACCCTTATTATTATTTATATAGCACCAGTAAAGTGTCCGATGTTGAATAGTCATGACCAAAGGCAGGTTCCTGCCCCAATGAGGTTACAATGTAGGATGGACTAGGGAGGGAACATAGCGATACATTCAAGAGGTTGAAAAGATGGAGATGCTTAGCTGAGTTGCAAGGGGAAGAGGAGGGAGCCTGGAGAATAAGAAGATATGAGAAAAAACAGCGAGCAATCCATTGGGAGGTGGGGAGCCTGATGGAAGAGGTAGGTTTTTAAGAGGAATTTGAAGGTCAGAAGGGAGAGTAATTGTCATGCAACTTCATTGCACTTAATGGGTCTACAGAGACGTAAATGAGTGCAGAAGAGGTCTTTATGTAAATGTTCGATACCACCAAGAACCGGTGTGCAGTAATTTCCAATCCAAACTTGGTTAGTATTTTAAATTCTGGTAGAGATGTGGGTAGGAAATTGCTAGAGACACAGGAATATATATAGATATCACTAGGGTTGCCTCCTCTCCTCGTTTTGACCCCAACACTCCCATAGGTCAAAATGGGAGCTTTGGGGTCAGAGCCATGCGAGGCAGCAACCCTAATCATTACTCTTCCCATTCAGACATGTAATGACCTTCCCAATGGTCTCCGATAATAATCCCATCCCTTTCGTCCCATCATCTTACTCTTTAAAAGCAGAGACGAAGAACTACACCCGGTTCTACCCTGATAAAGTATTAGTAGATGGTTGAGACCTACAGCTCTAGGACACATCTAGAATGAAACGTTCTATCATGATCCCTTCTTCTTGAGGACGTAGCCCTCTTCAAGTTCTGGAAGAAAGCACAACACAGCTTGGTTCAGTAGTGTTGGACTGACAACCTCTATTGTAGTAAAAAGGTGGTCACTCATCAAAAATGTCATCCTTCAGACAGTCACTCAAGTTTCTTGTATCAGAACTCTGCATAGGTCTTTGTTCCTTATCCCAACTATTTCTATTTCCAAGGTAACCACACATTTGCTGCATTAAAAACAGTATTCAAACAAGGAGCATAAAGTAAGTAACTGGCCAGTTTCGTAGGGAAGTAACCCTATGCAAAGGAGGTATTGATAAGTATCTGCTTGCAAGTGCATTCCCCAAATGCTTGCTCCGTACAAGTCTCTTGAGGAGGCAGGGCTAACTCATCCTCGGCTGAGTTTGCCCAGCAATACAGTAGGGCCTGGTAACAGTTCCATCAGCCTCAAGAAGTCCCCTTGGCACTTGAATTCAAGCAGTGGCGGTTGAACTACTTCCTCCAGGCACACAAAACAGACACAATTCATTGCCCACTGCCAGGAGTCACTTTTCCAAGGCTTCCATTTTGCATTTTGTTTTGTACACTTGCAGGCACCCTTGCCATCCTCGTTATCAGAACAGGTGGTCGAGGCTCTGTTCTGGCCCAGCCGTCATGCCACTTGAAAGAATCCCTTAGGTGGCATTTTCCATCAAGATGGCGCAGATGAAACTCTGACTCAGTCTTTCAAAACTGCTGAACCAACAAATACAGATAAGGCACAAGCAAAATTTTCCATCCAAAATGTAGCCAGATATCCCCAACTCCTAGGCCTGGGTCGCTAGGCTCCAGTCCAGACTCTTAGCACTGCAACACCTTTCCTTAACACCCCTGAATGGCAGCTTCAACAGCATAATGAATGCAATGCCAAGAGACAGGGGAACTGCAGCATGTCTGACCCATGCCATCTTGCAAGTGACCTGCATTTCCCAGGATGCAGCCTGCAATTATAAACGAGCTATTGCTTCCATGCCCAATAGGATCAGGAACAAAGCCTTACCCCACTCCAGGAAGCCTAACCATGCGATGCAAGTGTTAGCCTTACCCCCCCAAAGCCGGGTAAGGCTGCCCAAGGCACAGTAGCACGCCACCGCTCGTATGCCCAGTCCCCATCTACCCTGCTGCCCAGCGAGGTCCACTACGGGGCTTTGAGCGGTGGGTGCTAATTTCAGTCCCTCCTCATGCTGGCCCCAAAGTGTGGCAGCAACAGGGAGGATGTGCTGGGACACGGGGGTTCAAGCCCGCCACAGCTCATGTGGAAGCACCCTAAAGCATGCACAGTGGGGCAGAGATGCTCTCACCACCCAGGTCAGTAATCCTTGGGATCAAAAGCTGCAACTCCATGAGTCAAGATGCTTGTGCAGCATCAACCAACCTAGGAACAATACAGCTTAGCACTTTTCACAAGAGCCTTTCCTATCCATGCAGCTTGCTCTCAAGTAGAATGGGACACCTTTTACAGGCTGCCTGTGCCACAGTTCGGTCGCTCCCGCACATCTATCCACACCCAGAGAAATCATACAGCAGGCAAGGTGCAGAGTCAGAAGGAGTGCTAGTGAAAGGCACGCTCATGGACACAGAAATTCAAATGCTTCTCTGACTTCTAAAGGATCAGGCTGCACACAGGACAGCCCAGGTGAACAAGGGATACATACAAATATCCCTTTGAGGAGAAAGCTGTGCTGTTCCAAGAAAAGAAGTTACCAGCATGGAAGTGCTCTGCAGACTGCTTTCAACCCCACGGGAGGATTTGCTGGCAAGGCATTAACCAACAACAAGACGGTCTTTTTTCCACCCCTTATCAGATCGGAATTGAGAGTATGGTTTCAGGCCCTTAAGAGGGAGAGCAGACTCAGAGCTATTCTAGCTGCACATACATATGCTAGCCTAGTTCCCAGCATAGACAGGTCCTTATTAGAATAAGACACAACAAATGCCTATTTAGAAGTCACTGCTTCACATACTAGCAGAGGTCACAGTTTTATTAGGTTTTGGTAGGGATAAGAATTCTGGCCTTCTGCCCACTCTGTGCTCAGCATGCTGCCTGCAGCACTCCCCATGACCAGCATCTCAGTCACCCTGAGCGAAGGCAAACCTTAGCTTTTACAAGAAAGTCAAGTCCATCCCATAGACACCTCAGTGAAATATGCTAACCTAGGCAGAGACAGAAAAGGAGAGTTTATGTTGGAAACCCTGAAAGCGTAAAAGCTGTCATAGGTCCCGCCATCACCAGATTCACTCTCTGTATCCCACCTCCAGGCAATTAGCTTTAAGAGCCTTGGGCAATTTAAGCCACCACACACACACACCTTTCATTAAAAGAGGAGGATAATGTGAAAAATACTGTACTGTGAGTATGTCTACAGAGACCAATATAGTTCTGAAGGTCAAGGATACAGTTACCTAATGAGGAACATTCAAAAGATTCCTTTTTTAGTCCAAAAATAAAAAAATCTTTAAAAGTTCTGGTTAGACTAAGATAATAAAAGTAAGAGTCATCACTTTTCTGCATTGTAAATAAAGTTCAAAATTAGCTTACAGCTCTGCTAGTTTTTTCTTCTTTTCTATGAGAAGTTTGCAATCAGAAAATTTAATCCAGAGTACAGGTCCCTCTATAGTACACAGATTAAATCAATACCCTCCCTCTGTCACACACACATACACACCTCAAATGTAGCTTGTCTTGCTCTTTCTATAAAATATGAACTATATACATATATTCATGTATCTGCTTTTGGCTACCTCTCTACCTTCCCTTGTTAAAGATTGGGAAGTTATAAGCACACACACAACTCTTATTGTTTATATTTGTACTGGTCCTCATCATCATTCGCTACCTTGTTTTCATTTAAAAATATTTCATATTTCATTCTAGACACAAAAAACAAACCCTGCTGTTTCAATTTTCTCTCCTTAGTATTTTCAAAAGTCAGAATTAACCCTATTGATTTACACCTCCAGACACCGTGATGTCAGCTGCAGATCCCACCAAAAATTTCAGGCCTTTCAAGGACAATAGAATCTGGAGAGGAAAAAGTCACTATTCGAGAAAGGCCAAAGCCTCTACTTGTACTGAATAGGTTTTACACAAATAAGAGAGCAATAGGCAGCACCACCTTACCTTCTGCCAGCACTTCATCCACCGTCACCTGATGCCTCCCAATATTGAAGACCCTGCCAATGTATCCACTCCCTGGACCACTGCTGCTGCCGCTTCCTCCACTGGTACCAGAACCAGCACCGGACCCACCCTGCTCTCGACGAGAGTCAAAAAACTTCTTCATCTCTCCCCAGAGACAGGTAGAATTTTTCTATTATTTTTAAGGTGATGATGATGCTATTGTGACGATCCAATTTTTCCCCCTCCTCCTTGAATCCAGCCAAGAAAAATCCACTCCCAGGATATTTTTTATATATATATATATATATATATATATATATAAAATTTTATATATAGGGGAAGATGCTTTTTCCTCCTGGAAGGCAGAGCTTGTGAATTTAGACCTAACCATAAAAAAAAACAAAAAAACCCAAGTTGATTATAACCTTTTAAAATAAAATACTCAGTCGTGCCCTAGTGGAAAAAATTAAACCCTTGTAAGAAATAACCCAGCCAGCACTGCAAAACCCACAAACAGAGATTGCACTTCGCTGCCCCAACCATTCAACCAAAAAAACCACACCACCAGCTGATTAGGAAAGGATGATGTACCTCTTCCTGTGCCGCTATTAATTCCATGTAGCTCCCCCACAGAGAGAGAGAGCGCGCGCTAAGGGATTGCCCTAGCCCTTGCTGCTGCAGGAGGGAAAAAAAGAAAGAAAAAGCTGAAGCCACCCAGCTAACACCTTGGCCACAATGTTACCATTGCTGCAGCTTCCCTGCTGGCACTGGATGGCCCATGGTTAAAAGGGAACATTGCCACTCAGGGGAGCGCAGAAGGAAGCGAGCAGCAGCTGATAAGCAGAGACCATTACAGACTGATCCTTTACCTCACCCCCCTCCTCCCCCAGCTTCATCCAACCAGGAAATGAACTGTGACAGGAAGTCCCTGTTTCAATGAGGGTGGGTGGAGTGGGGAGATGGTGTACGGGTGACTTCCCACCCCGCCTCCCTCCCAACTCCTTAACCCCTTAGTCCTCAGTTTTTCCCTCCTCTACTGGTCCGTTTCAAACGAAGAAGAGGAGGGGAAAGATGATATATTTCCGGATCCCGAACTCAGTATACACAGCAGCAGCAGCTGTTGTAGCAAAAAATGAAGCAAACCCACCCTGGCAGTAAAACAGTGCTTTTTAAATTGCAACAGACAGTCTCTGTCGCGCTGCTTTTGGGGGTATGTAGTTTTCCACGGTGCTTCTCGCGTAAGCTCTGCAGACTGCGGACTACAATTCCCAGGAGGCACGGGGGAGAGGCTTGAGGAGGGAGTACTGGCGGGGGGAGGTGTTGCGATTTATTATTACTATTCTTTCAAGCTCCCACCCTTTTGGCTTAACGGATGGGATACTCGAAATTGGGCCGTGGGATGATGGGTTTGATTAATATACCGGAGTAGAACGAAATAAGCCCTTGCCTGCCTTGCAGTAGGGGGAGTTGGGAGATGTAGTTTTCAGCCTGCTTCAGCCTGCCCCCAGTTGGAACAGCAGGAGTGACATAATCATAGCAGGAGACTGGCGCCTGGGAATAATAGTAAACTGCTAGTTCCCAGGGAAATAGTGAGCCTGCTTTCCTGACCATTCAGAGCTAGAGGGGTTTACATAGGAAGTATCCTCAGAGAGCAAGCAAAACAAACCTGCTCAACTGGCTGCTTCCTCACCAAGTTAGTTATTTCCATTAATAAGAGTTATTTCTGATATATTGGACTAGTTGACATTATTCCTTTCTCCCTGCCTGCACAAGTATTGCCAAACTCAAATGATCAAAAATCAGAAGCCAGACATCTCACATTTATAAGGATTTTTTTTTTAAAAAAAACAAACCAACCCAATCCATAAATAAATAAACATATTTTTTTTAGATTCTCCCCCCGCCCCCCCAATTTAATTAGCCATCTGGCTTTCAAGCCTTTAGGGGTTGCATTGCAAGCTTTCCTTTACAAGTTAAAGTTCTGGAGACTTAGGCCCCTGTCAGGGTGTCTCTGTTCCCTCCGCACTAGGGCCCTTTTCACACGAGACACCCCATGCCCTTGCCCACGTGGACGAGGAGGGGGCATCCTGTGGATGGGGGTGCGCGCACGCTCCCGCACTCCACCCATCTCCACTGATCCCCCATGCACGGAGACATTGGAGAAAACGGAGATGCCTCCGTGCGTGGAGATTTGTGGAGGTGGGTGTGCATCCGTGCAAATGGCCGGCCACACACAGCACACCAGTCATGGCACACACACAACCACCCAACCCGGGCACCATAGCTCCTCCCAGCTAGGCCTAGGAGGGGTCCCATCAAAGTCTATGAGCACACTACTGGGCTCCATGCTAGGAGGGGAACTCAATGGGGTCTTTGCAGAAAATCTCTCAGTTCCAGGATGCTTCTGTCCCCTGTCATACAAATACTTAGGTGTTTAGCCCCACAGCAATCAATGGGACTACATACACAAGTATTTGTGGAATCAGGTCTGCAGTTCCAAGTTTGTTTGAACCAGCACAACCCCAGCGAGTTTAGGATTGCAGCCTAGAGTCTTAAATTTTTCTTTTAGTAAAAACTGAGAATCTCCCATAATTATATGATTTCAGATGCTGGGGCTTCTACAAAAAATATCAATAATTGAAAGAATTACCCCTTCCCCCCTAAAATAAATCCACAGGAGCTGTCAACATTTCCTTCCCCCCTCATGCAAAGTGCCTAGAGAGTTTCACAATGGTCCTAATCCTGTAATATATAGAGCTGATGGTTTCTCAGTTCCTTACAGGATGAGGCCTTTCATCCTGCATTCCTTACAGCTACTGCCATTGCTAATGCTAACCAGAGCTGAACTGTAAGCTGCAGGCCCTGGAATCTGCAAACGAGACACCCAGAGAGGCTCTCTGGGAAGCCTTGTCCCTCCCAGGGCAAATGAGCCATGGGCACAGGATGCAGTGGCACGTGTATCCAAGGACCACCAGATGTTCATCTCGCCCCAGGGTGGGATGAACATCTGCTTGCTCCACAGCTCATCCTCAGAGAAATCCTGAAGATGTGTTGTGAAGCAGTCTTACCACATGTGGGGTAAGGCAGTCTAGGCTGCCCAGGATGGAGCAAGCTTGTGTGGCTAGGTGTGCTTGCCACGCCACGCTTGGGGCGACCCTGCAAGCTGAGAATGACAAGTTGTAGCAGGGAGCAGTCCTGTTGGACTGCAGCCCCTTTGAGAAGGGGGCTGTGTGGGTCAGCCGGAGGGCTGAGCATGCCCCATAGCTGGAGATTAGCCTGGGTTGAAGCAGGCTGAGAGACCCTGTGACAGCGTGGGCAGGACACTGGCCCTTCAAGGGCAGTTGTGCTGTGCTGTGGGCCATGCCCACTCTGACTACAAAAGAGGAAGCAAGGCAGAGAGAAAAGCAGTCTCTGCCTGAGAGCTGAAGAAATAACATATTCCTGACAAAGCTGGCCCATACTATGCTCTCCAGGGTGCTGAAGTCTGGAGAACCAGAGTGGACTCAGGCAAGTGGGAGAGGCTGTGCCCAGGAGGAAGCCTTGTGTCTGGGGAAGGCTTACTGTGAGCCAGGGGCCTAAGGGCCTGGCTCCTATGGACTTTGGGGGTTGATGTTGTGTTGTTCCTGAGCCTGTGAGAGACTGACCTGGGCCTGTAGAGTGGAGGCAACTGAGCCGGCAACCCTAGGGAGTGTGGACACTGTCTAATAAAGAACTATGGACCGATATCCTTTGCTGGGTCCTATAGGAGGGTACCCCCTTCCTCAGAGGGGGATTCAGCCAAGGCTTGGGCTGAATAGGTGTGGCAGAGGTGTGAGCTAATTTCACCCCAATGACCCTGGGAAGACCCCCTGCTACACAAGTACTAAAGCCTGTTGCTCGCAGCTATGTTCCAACTGGGGTGGGAGTCCAGAGTCCCTGGGCTGCTGTGGGGAGGAGGTGCCATGTGCATATGCCCCCCCTCTTGCCACCCTGACAAACAGCTGATCAGGGAAGGGGAAGAGGACTCATGCTCTTGCCGGGCTCCCCTTCCTCATCAGCTGTCAGTCTGCTCGTGTGCCTGGCTCCCTCTGCTGGTCCCATAGTGTGGTAGGGCTGATTGCCCACCACAGGGTGGCACAGTGATTGGACCTGAGCAGCTCGTCTGGCTGTACCCATTATATTCTTTTCCATAACCCTTGTTTATTTAGAGTTTGATCCTAAAGTGGGCTCTGTGTCGGCACGCCCTATCACTTAAACAGAGCTACATGCAGGATCAGGGACATTGGACTTGCTCTGAAGTCCATGAAAGTAAATAGAAAGTTTCATGTTCATGTCAATTGGCTTTAGATCAAACCTTCACAATGTATGACTTTCAGGACAGGGAGTGTTCATTTTTTTGTCTGTAGGTTTGTATGGCACCCTTCTAAAATGGGGCTTTCTGATTGGGTACAATTCTTAAGTGACCTGTACTGTCAAGTTTAATTCCATCTTACTGCAGATTTTTGTCTGGTTCCTCATATGGTGTCCTTAAGGAACAGTCTGGCATTAGGAGTAGACCAGGGAATCTGGAGATCATGCCTGCTACTGAATCTCTTTATAAGATGCAATGGAGTGTGGTCCAGTTGTCAATGCAGTGTTAAGGCTCAGTAGACTGGGTTCTTTTCCCAGCTCTGCTACTGAACTACTGCATGACCTTAAACAAGTTGGATTTCCTTTGTCTTTGCCTATTTAGATTGTAAACTCCTTGGGGTAAGGACTGTCTCTCACTATGGCCCCATCCTGCAAAGACATCCAAGCTCATTGTATGCAGTGTGTTACCCCAATAAAATCAGTTTAAATATGCACAAGTCCTTGCAGGATTAGTGTGCGCATACAGATATCGCCAGGCATACTCTCTTGTTTGGGCCTTAAACCCCCATTTGCCTGTTAACCTCTGTTTGTGCAAGCACACTTTGGCTGTTCGACAAGCGCCTCCCCACCCATCATCCACTCACTACGCATGTTGCAGGGCACCCTATGCAGCCCTGCAACATGCATAATGGGTGAGTAATGGGTGGGGAGGCGCTTTTCAAAAACACCTTTGTGCCATGTGTTTAGCCCAGGTTGTGCGCCAAGAAAGCATGGTCATAGGTGGCCTATAGATATAGGTACTGACTTACATGTACCTACTGTTTTGTGTAGATTAACACATTGTCCCACTTTTAGTCTGTGGTCACCTGAGATACCATAGGGATCCCCTGCCCCTTGATGCGAAGGTAGCCACAAAAACACATCGGGCGTTAACACAGCAAAGGGAGCAGCTGGAACCCATGTTCAATCCATGGAGTCCCCACATCGCTGCCACCCCCGTAAGCAGTGTTGGGAGCCCTTCAAGCAGGCAGCCCCTGCCTGCAGTTCATGGACTTTTGCCAGCTGCCACAGATGGTGCTAGCACACTCTGCTTGGTTCCTCCAGGGCCTGGGTGTAGCTATCATAGGGACAGGGGAGACATTTGCCCTGGGCCCAAGCGGTTGAGGGGGGGGGGGAGGACATAGGGCCCAAGCTGGAGGGGCACAAATCCTGTCCTGTGGTGGTGCAGCCAGGTGGAGGCTGAGCTGAGCGAAGCATCTGCAGTGTGTGGCATGGGTGGCAGCACAGGACAGAGTAAGCACTGGCAGTGGCACCAGGCAGTGCAGCCACAGTCTCTAGGGCTCAGGCACAGCAAGCGACTGGAGGAAGGGGGTGGGATAGGGGAGAAGATGGCCTTGATCCCCACTCGTCTCCTTTCCCACCAGGAAAGGAGAGCAGCAGTCATGGGAGGGGTCACACCCAGGGAAGAAGCCTTCATATTGCTGAGAGAGGGGAGCACAGAAGTCCCCAGAGGCTCTAAGGGATGTGATCTGCACTCCTCTCTCCCAGCTAACTGTCAGGTGAGAAGGACATGCTAGCACTGGCTCCAATGGAAATCTCCCTGGTCGTGACCCCCCACCCCCTTTCCATCAGAGTCAGCACGAGCACGCCCTTCTCACCTGACAATCGTCTGGGAGAGAGGAGCGTAGATTGTATCCCTGAGAGCCTCTGGGGACTCTTGCACTCCCCTCTCCCAGGCGGCGGTCAGCTGAGAGGGGCAAGCTAGCCACACCTCTATGATGCTGGCAGACCTGGTGCTGTGGGGGAACCTAACAAACAAGAACTGGCTCCGTGATTGCCCGTTGCCCAAGTTTGGGCCAAGTTAACTCACACGGCGTGCTCCCCCTTCCCGGGGATGACACCGTATGGTGCTGTCCCAGGGCAGCCCTGGGGTAAACATCTGGCAACCACCATTCAGACAGAGATAAATTCGGGGAAGGCGGGGCAATGGGGGCAACGATGTGTGTGATTACACCCAGAGTGGCGTAAGCATCTGTAAAACCAGCCACATGCCCTGGATGACACTAGGGATTTCAACAGATGATGGGTTTTTACAAATTTTGTGTTATGTTTGGTAAAATCCAGTGCCTCACAGTGTAATTCTGATTATGGCTTCAGCCTCTAAGTGCTTGCATAATGCAAATAACATCTCTCTCTCTTCTTAGTATCATTCTTGCTCCTTGAGCAGGTAGAGAGAGCATTTTGCTTTCCTAGTGGACTTTCCATTAACTGTAGAGATTTTGGTCTTTCTTGAATAAGGGTTCTCCTCTTTCCCTCAGATTTTATTCTCCTTGGGAGTTTTGGAATTTGATGACATCTGCAGCTGGCATCTCCTTTGCTTTCCAGATATGTAAATCAGTGGGGGTAGAAATCGTTTTTTAAAAAGAAAAATGAAGCAGCAGGAACTGATTTTTCCAGCTTGGAACACTAAAAAGTTACAGGATACTTTTCCTCTGAAATATTCTTATTTGATGGTCCCTCATTGTGTGAGTTATAGAAATGGATTGAAGATGATTTGCTCCATTGCTAAAGGGAGGCTGCTTAACTGAATGACTAGAGCCTAAAACCAGGATTCACTTCAGGATATTGGACCATGCAAGTCAATGGCATCAGTCTGAGTACTGCACTAGTAAGTCAACAGGCACGTAGAAGGAGCAGCACCTGACCAGAAGCAGCTGTGGGCTGGGTGTGGCCAAGCCAGGCCAGTCAGAGTATAAAGCTGAGTGAGCTAGAGGTAAGAGGTCATAGGTGGGGTGTGACAATGAAAATTATAGAAGCGGATGGCTCTCTCAAAAACCAGTCTGCCTGGAGAAGCTGTATGGGTAAAGAAGGCTTGATGGACTGCAGTGACTGTGAGTACAGCTTGAGGATCGTTGGCTGGAAGATAGAATACTATGGATTTTCATTTATTTTGATTTTATATTCTGTCCTATCCTTGAAGGCTCAGGGCACCTCACAAAACACATGTAAAATACAACTGTCAATTAAAACCCCACAAAACTAAAAACACTCCATCGTGCCTGCCCCCCCCCCCCCCCAAACTATTCCTGCCCATTGAATGCCTGGCCAAATAAAAAGGTCTTATGCTATTTCCAGAAGACATTTGAACTAGGGCTCAGCCAAGCCTCCAAAGGAAAGGAGTTCCAAAGCTATGGGGCAGCTGCTGAGAATACCTCTTTGCAGGCCCGAGTCGTATGAAACTGGGCTGGTGATGGAACCCGCAAGAGGGCACTCTTAAAGGCCACTAAGGAGCATAAGGAGAAAGGTGGTCCTTCAGATATGTAGGGCCCAAGCTGTTTAGGACTTTAAAGGTCAAACCCAGGGATGTGTACAGACTATGAATATGTGCGGGATTGTATGTTGAATAAAGTCAGATAAAGCTAATCCCCAAAGGAGTGGCTGTAAGGTGGAATGCTGGAGCTGAGTGATTTCCCCAGAGCAAGTAGTTGTGTGGTCCCTCATCATGCGAACACTTATGCCTGGCAAGCCTGTCCCTGTGACAGAATGTTAGTTTTTTGTAAATATTGCATTTTTTAAAGTTGGAGGCCAGGTCACTGAAAACACCAGAATTGATTATTATACATGCAAAACATGATTGTTCATGGCTTTAAAACAAGTTGGAAGAAGGACCTAGACCAGAGCTGGGCAAATGGTGGCTCGGGAGCCACATGTAGTTCGTGGGCACCTGTACTGTGGTGCTCTCTAGGAGTGCCTGCCGGCGGGGAGGGGGGTGTCCATATGGCTCCCTCAGGAACAAGAGAAGCTGAGCTGCCACGCCACTTCAGCTGCCAGCACATCATGGGGGGGGGTATCATGGAAGCAGGGGAACGTTCTCTGGTCTTCTATTACTGGTGCCTGAATTCCCCAGACTGCCTGGGAGCCAGAGCTGTGATATGAGGGGGTGGGATTTGGGGGAAGCCACACTGCCTCATTCCCAGAATCGGGGGAAGCCAGGGTCGATGTAATGCATATTGTGACTCCTGGCAATGTGAACATTTTGGTATGTGGTCCTTCCACTCAGGAACGCTGCTCACCCTTGTACTAGACTATGAGTAGCGTCGGGGCTAGAACATTGGCAAAGGTTAGGTGGACTCGCAATCATCTGTTTTAGTTCCAGTCCTAGGAAGGAGGAGGCTTTACCAAACACCCACTCCTATTTCCAGTGACTTCACTTGCAAGCAGCACACAACCTTCTACACTATATGCTCTTTGAGGCAGGGACAGTCTTCTATCCTGTATTTATGCAACACAGACAACTTGACTCTCCAATGCTAGGAACGCCAGAGCTGAGGGTATGAGCAGAGCTGAAATGAATATTTATTTATTTGCATTTATATCCTGCCCTTCCCTGATGTCTCAAATACAATTTGCTGCAAATACCATATTCACTGAATTAACCCAATTCAATTCAGGACTGATGAAGTGGGTACAAAGGCTTGTGTCATTCAGATATTTGCTTTAAGCTTTTCAGATTGTCTTCCCTATTGTTTGTCACTTTTGTTTGGATATTCAGTTTCTCAACTGAATATCCATTCAAATAACTGAGTGAAAATGAATAAAACCCCCAGATTAACAGATATGTTAATGAATATGCAAGTGTTCTTTTTGGTGCAGATATGAATTCAGATGTTAGGAGTGCTATCCATAAACGTGACTAGTATTCACCAATACAGAACTTGCCATTTGTTTCAGCACTAAGTGTGAACCATTACAGCTTAGGCTACACAACAAACAGCCAGTCCAAAGTTCATCAGCATTCATGAAAAGATTCCCATTAGGTAAAGACAAATATGATGGTGGTGTGCTGCTGCCATGACCCAACCCATCTTGGGAACCTGCCATTGAATCAGCCAGGATCAGATCAGGCCACTGGACACGAGTGGCCAGAAGGGCTGTCCCACATCCGTGCAGCCCAGCCCAGGCAGTAGCTGAACAGATATGCTGGGGGTTGCCTTGCCCCCCGTGCCCCTCCCAGCACCCTGCCATGATGGACAGTCACGATGGTGGCCAATCACAGGCTGCCATGGCGGTCAATCATGGTGTGCTGCAGGCAACAGAGTGATCGGTCGCTTGCAGCTTTGAATAAGAGACTTTTCTTTGTCTTGCATTGTTACCTCATGGGTTTTTTGGTCTTGGGTTTCAAACCTCTTCCAGAAAACATTTCTGAGAAAACTGCTTTATATCAGCCTGGTAATGATTTTATTATTCAAGTGGATGTACAATAAAACCATGGGAAATAACAACCTTCACAAAAAGTTTTTCATCCTTAGGTTACTGTCGATAACTGACTACCCTCTTTTTTTTTTTTTTTCTTTGACAGATGGGGAAATAGAGGCACTGAAAAAGGGATTTGCCTATGGTCAGTGGTAGAAGCAAGAATGCAACCCATGCCATCTGGCTATCCCCCACTGTAGGGCCGAGAAACCCTTGGTCTATAGGCAGAATCTGTTCTGTGGATGTTTTATTTGACCCCTTTCCAGTTTCTGGATTTGATCCATGAATCCAGTTCCTGTGTTAAAGCACTGAAAGACTGAGCTCAGGGGAAGGAGAAGAGAAGGGGGGCATGTGATTAAAGGTAGGAAAGGGATCCATGGCATATTGAGCAACTGATCTGGGCCCTCCCACTCCTTCCTAAATCCTGAACACATCCCTTAAGCACTCCCATCCCCAAATTGTATCTGCCCTGCAGAGCTTGTGGTCTGCAGAAGGGAAAAGGTTCCTCTGCTGCCACTCGGATGCATGTAGGAAACTTCTGTGTAAACCACACACGCTAAGGTCTTTTCTCACTTGTACAGCAGTATAAAGCTATGAAGTGGAGTTACTTCTGATTTGCACCTTGTCAGTGAGAAGAGAATAAGGCCTTCTATGACTGCCACAATGATATTTTAAGGCATTTGACTGATACTAGCATAAACAGAATTCCATTTTTAAACACAGATATATTCTAGGCACAAACTTTATTCAGAATAGATATTTTTATCCCTGCAATGAATGCATGATCAACACTGTTCAGTCTGAAATGTTCACCTGTACTTGACATCTCATCTGCTAATTGGGTGCAGGCTGGGTGGCTTCTGAGTAAAACGTTATCTTAAAAAATAGAACTAGTTAGTGTCAATAGAAACCTGCATTTGTGGGGTAACTCTGAGTTCCATGAAAATCAGCTGTGGTAGAAAAAGAACGGAAATGACCAGTTTTTTCTTTTCTGCAGAAAAGAGTGAAGCAGTATTCTGTGAAACTGTACATAGACTTTCCGGACTGAGTTGAATTTCACCCACAACATTTAAAATTAAGGCATGATGAATTAAGAACCCAGTCCCATTAGTATCACTGGTAAAATTCCTGTTGGCAAGGGTTGGGATGGGGATTAGAATTCTGGGCTACTCTGAGCGCTCTCTGGCAGCCAAGAAAGGACCCCATAGGGGAGCTGCTGTAAATTAGAGCCGCCTATTTTGTGCAGAAGGACGGACTGCCCCTCGAGGCACAGCATTCCAAGGCCACAGAGGTGGGTTACCTGCCCTCCTGTGCCCCTTTCTGGACTGCTCCTGCAGAGGTGCAGCGGAGATGGCAGTATTGGGTTCGAACACTGTAACTGCAGTACTTGACTGTGTGAGGAGGACATAGCAAGCCTGTGAGAATGGCTTGACCTTCCATCTCAATGCCGCGGGTTCAATTTCAGCTAGCCATTGGTGCCCCCATGAAGGCTGAACATTAGCCTGTCATTGTGTTGGTTCCAAGCTGACTGGCATCCACTTTGTGCCAAAAGAAAACTACCCTGGGTGCTAACTGGCCCCCTGGCTGACAGTCAAAGTGGAGATGCAATGGGTGAAATAGGGCACAGAAGCTGGCCTCTTTACCTCTGTAGGCTAGCAGTCCCACCCAGGCAGGCAGCGTGGTGTAGTGGACAGGGAAGCCTGCAATACTCCAGCCAATGCTGCTAGACATGCCCTTCTGGAGGCAATTCCCACTTCCAGTTCTACGTAGGATGGATTCTTGTCTCTCTGAACTCGATGCTCTGTGTCAGGTTGCCATGGGACAAGGTGCTACAGCACCACCTGGCTTTCTTTCTGCCAAAAAATGGGCGCTGATGGCGGGGGCAGCTTTTCCCCTCCATGCCTAACCACTATCGCAGCACCATGACCCTCCAGCTTTTCCAGTATCCATGGCACATGATTCCCTCTTCTAGAGAGATCATGGCCAATGGCAAAAGCTCCAACCACTCTGAATTTCCAGAGAACTGGTGAAGCCAGGGGTGGAGTCAGGGGGTGCTCAAGGCCAGTGTTATCACAGAGGCAGTGCAAGCAAGCAAGCTGGAGGAAGTGGCAAAAACAGCAGCTGCTCCCACTGCCAGTAAGTTTTGTAGCGGGATCAGGGCCAGAAAGGGCAAGGGTACTTGGGCCGGCGGCAACAATCCTTGCGCCACTGCTGGGAGTGCTGGACCTCTACTGTTGTGATAGGAGGCAGCAAGGAGGAAGAGGGAGCTGTTCTAGAGATAGCTGCTCTCCCTTGTTTGCATGAACAACTGTTCCTAAGCAAACCACTAAGGGTCAAGGGATGCTTTAATATAAAGAGGAGTTGCTTGCACCATAGCAAATAGCAACCTGCTGCTGATTACCTCATCTGCACAGAACCCTGTTACAAACCAGCGACAAATTGTTCTGTAACTTCAATGTGAACAAGTCCTAAAACAATAAGCTCTCTAACAGCGCCTCTCTGTGCATGCATGGGGGCAGTGCCTGTGTGTAAGCTCACCATTCTTCAGGGCCATAAATGTGCACGCTGCTTTACAGTGCACGGCAGGCTGGGGGTCTGACTTTTTAAATGGGCAGCAATAGAGCTGAGGCAGAGCTCGGGAGCAAAAGGCCTGAAACCTAGCAAAGGAAACTTCATGCAGGAATGGTTTAAAGAAAGAACAGAAGGACAAAGGTTGTGGAGGGAGTAAAGGCTGCTCCATCCAAGGAGGTTAACATGAGAGAAGATGGGAAGTTGAAACAAGAGCTGGAGTGGAAGGAGGGGCTAGGTCATACAAGTTCACCTGCAGTAGCTACATCATCATGACAGTGCAGTAGCACTTCATTCCAGCTCCATAGGACTTGATGAGGTCAACCCTACTAAACAGACACATTGCAGTCATCTATGCTGTCCTATGGCTCCGAGTGGATTTCTTCTCTTGTGCACAGCATGTCCATGGAGATCCAGACCAGACTGGGGGGGGATATAAAGTATACAAGATCAGGATCTTGGTCCTAGTTTTTGAACCTTAATTGTATTTGTTCAGCACCAGCAATGTTGTTTATCCCTTGTCTCTCCCTATGTCCCCTCTCCTTGCCCCCCCCACACCGCCCCGTGTTTATTAGATTGTAAGCCGTAGGCAGGGACCACGTCTATCTTATTGTTCTGTAAAGCGCCAGGTACACAGCTGGTGCTATACAAATGCTAATAATAATAATAATAATTAATGTCTGACT
>QEPC01010062.1:139391-151828 GCA_003113815.1 Sphenodon punctatus | reverse complement strand
TTTTTTTTTGTTAAATGTCAAAGAACAGAAACCTTTGTGTGCTGTAATAAGGATAAAATTACATAAGTCAATAAAATGTGAATTAATATTTTAGTGTTCATAATTTCTGCCATATTTTCTGTTTTAGGTGAGTCATACAATTTTCTAGATGTTTCTATGTTACATATATGTACTTTCAGTACCAGTATGACAGTGTTAAATTATTTTAAATATTTTTGGGAAACAGCAGAGAGGAAATCCCTAGGGATTTCTTCTTCCTTAGAGCTGATGTGCTCATTCACATGTAAGTGGTGGATTTGTCAAGGGCACAAATGACATTTAGGCACCTAGCTCCTGTTCATTTTCAGTAGTGTATTCTCTGGTTTTGATGGCCGTCCACTCAATAACCTTGTGGCCTATTGGAACTCCATGCTGACTGAGACCATTGACCGTACAGCTCCTAGGCATCCACTCCTGAACCGCTGACAATGCAGGTCGCCATGGTATATGGAGGATCAGCGGCAGATGAAGCGGGAAGGGCAGCAGTTAAAGCAACGGTGGCGTCCGTGTACTGAAGTTGATAGATTATGACATAGTCTGTTTATGTACCTATGCCGTGGCTGTGCCAGGGAGCCTGGTTCCCCAGGGCTCAAGCTCAGGTCATGTCAACTCAAAGGCCACTCTGGCATGCTTCCCCCTTTCCCATGGTCTGTGGCAGGGGGAGTGTGAGGTGGCTGCCATGCTAGCCGTGCTGAGAGCTGCCCATTAAATCCCTAAGTGGGTGGTCCACAGATGTGCCATTCAGAGGCCACAGATCCCCCACCCCCCCGCCATGCTCATTTAAAAACACCCTTACTGTCAGGGCAGAATTGCAAAAGGACAGCAGCCCCGTGCAGTGTTGCACATCAGATTAAGAACTCTTTTGTTACAAGATTGTCTATCACATTTGCTTACATGCAGACAAGGTAGAGCATACTCCGTACTGTCCCTTAAAGAGTGTCTTTACCAGATTGCAGTGCAGGGGTGGTAAAAACGCAGTGGAGAGCAGAAGGGATCTGTAGAAAGTGCTCTAAGGCTGTGCAAGAAAACCGCTCACGTGAGCGAGGAACTACCGAGCTGCCAGCATGCAAAGCTTTTTCTCCTTCATCCCCCCATCCAGCGTAGCACAGTAGCTCCTTTGTGGAGACCTGGCACCTTTTGATAGTTTGTATATTTTCCCTGCTAGCTCTTCCCTGGAATAATCCAGCCGCTAAACGTCCAACTTCTATTTCCAGGGTTTATTTTGCCTGGATCTAGCTCGTTCTGATTTCATTCATTTGGGTAATAGGCACATTTATAAACAATTTTCCTCTAAAGTACTTTACAAACCTGAGTCAGTGCCATATGCAATGTGGATGATAAGAGCTGCACTGCACTTTGGGAAAATGAATATTGGCATGAAGCAATTAGTGTTTCTCATCTTTAGTTTAGTTATGTGTTTTTGGCCTCGGCCGCAAATAAACTAAACAAACAAACAAACGTACAGGAACAGCATTGCAACACGCAATGTCTAGGCACCTGCCTGTAAGAAAAGAAGCAGGAAATTTACCCCTAAATTAACACGTATTTGCAAGTGCAAAAACAATATAGAAATAGATACTTAAAATGGTCATAAGTACCAATATCAGGTCAAAACCAAATAAAAATAAGACATGATAATACATGGAAATACAGATGTGGCCCCTAAAGCATAGAAAATCGAGACTGCAGGAAAAGTGAGTGACATTTGAATGCAGCAACAAAAAATTGCGCCACCGCCATGGTAAGACTAGAATCTATGTCAGCCAAGGCAAGACAGAGCAAATGATGGTCTGTCCTGCCAAGATATTTCTGAAGGAAGGGAGCCAGATAAGTCAAGCGGATATCATCATAAAGATGGCAGCTCAGGAGCAAGTGCTGTGTTGTCTTTACCGACTGGGCGTCAAACGGGCATAACTGTTCGGAAAACTCTACAGCCCGAATGCGTCCCTCCAGCAGGACAGTGGGTAAGGCATTAAACCTGGCGCACATGAATAAGTATTTTCCTCTGAGGGAAATGTCTGAATCTAAATAGGCGGCCATACAGAACCGGGACGGTGTAAATAATAAATAATCACAAAGATGGGGAGAGTCTCTAGTGGCCGTGCACTCCTCCTGATGATCCCTATCCCTTAATCTGAGGGAAATTTCCTTTGATATGCATGCCAGATCCCTACCATCCCAATATTCAGGATGGAACCCTAATTTCCACAAAAAAAGTTCCACTGTCCTCACCATGAGCTCTTATATACATCAAGTTTCCAATATTGGATCAACCCGTGAGCACACGACTGTGATAGCTTGGCCCAAAATTTCAGCACTAAAGCCCAGGCTACCGTTGACCACCTTAATTGCCCAACCTCCAGCCTAATAGCAGAGAATGGGGTACCACAGGGAACCTTCAAAAGATGTTGAAAAAAGAGGGCCTGGAGACTGTCCAGCCTCCTTGACCCCATAGACAAAGACAGCAGTCATACTTCAGCCCCATATAAAACCTGCATACGGACCTTAGCATTAATTACCTTTCCTGCAGGTACTACAGCCCTCCTTCCTGTCCTGCCAAAAAGCCTCAGTAACACAAATATAGCTCCCCGGGCAGATGCATTAGCACCTTCCAGGTGACTCTTCCAAACCCCTGTAGATTGAAAAAGTAGGCCCAAATAACGAAAGGATTTGACCTGCAATATAGTGTGCTCCCTGACTTGCCACTGGCCTGCCTTACCAGATCTGGAAAAAAACATTATCTGGGATTTTCTAAAATTAATAACAAGATCGCTCTGACAGCAGAAATCTGAAAAGCAGTTAAGCTGCCTCCTCATACCCACCTTAGTTTGAGAAAGGATCACAATGTCGTCGGCGTATAGAAGACACCCAACTGGATAATCTGCCAGACTAGTTTAGGCGGAAAATGGGAGGGAACCGCCAATTTGGGCACCACTCCATTAATGAATAGATTGAAAAGTGTAGGTGCTAATACTCAGCCTTGTCTTACGGCCACGTGTACAGGGATGTCCTCTGTCAAATGTCCCCCAGGGTCCAACTTTACCGCCAATGAGGTGTTGCCATGTATGCGGCGCAAAAGGAAGAGTAAGCTCGGCTCATTCCTAAGGAATCTAGCCTTCCCCAGAGAATCTCCCTGTTCACTAGATCAAAAGCTGAGCAAAGATCTAAAAAGGCCACGTAAAGTCTCCCATTCTTATCCATATACTTTTCAATAAGATGTTGTAGGATCAGGCAGTGTTTCTCATCTGATTGAGTTGGTGGGCAAAACCATCTAGTGCTGACTGAGAGAGACTCAAGCCAGAAAGCATACAGCAGAGGCAACTTTGCTCGGAGCATGTGCTAAAATAAAACCAGGAAGCAAGACAGCAAGGGAAGATGTGGCAACACTCTCTCTCATTTGCATAAAGGAAGAGCAAAGCAGAGTGGGTTTGACTCCAGAACAAGACAAGCTTTCACCTGTGAGATAGGAATGAATATGAAGTGAGTAAGTAGTTGCTGGGTTACACCCAGAGCCAACTAAATACTTGGCATTAAGATTATGGACTAGTAACTGTAAACCTGAGGGGAGTTTGTCACTACACATCCTCACTCGCGGCAGGCCTGATACTGCACATGAGTGCAAGGGATAAGACTCTGTTGTGCCCATCTGTGGGAGAAGCAAGTATATGGATTACAGTTTTGCTCCTACTGTAACTTCATTGTCCTTATTATGGGGGCCCTCCTTTCTCCATTGAAGTCAACGGCTCAGCTTTCATTCAATTTAAGGTTGGAGGTTGCATCCAAAAAGTTTAATATTTAATCTAGTGTATCAGGAAACAGAACTAACCCCTTTAATTTTTGCCTGGAAACTACAAATCCAATTGTAGTATTGAGGATCCTTGATTTCTATGGCATGCCTCAAGCTCTCTCTTTTGGTTATTTGATGTAATTAAAACACAGTCTGATCCCATCCACTCTACACTTTAGCAATGTTACCTTGGGCAGTGTGCCAGATATTGCAGCTGTGGGATTCACAGAAGTATCTACTTTAAGTGGCTGCATTGTCAATGGGTGTTTTTACACACACATTTCTCCTGCATGTTTGCTGTTACATGCTGAACTTTATGTGTCTAAATTACCCACCCAGATCTTAAACATCCGGCTCTTCGAATGTCTGTGTAGAACTTTCCCCAGAACTTTTGTGTGTAAAAAGTTCTCCTAGTAAACTGCTTTGCTCCAGGCAGCTGTGGTCACTTGGTTTCCATGGCAGCCTGTCCTGTCTACAGCTGCAGCTACTTTAGGCTGCCTCAGGGCAGTGTTTATGTGAAGAATGCATCCAGGAGTGTGCGAGCGAAAAATGCATTCTGAACTTACTTGTGGACTTGTAAACCCAGAAGATTGAAAAATCCAGAACTTTAAGATGTGTGTAAAAATGCCCAATGAGATCCTTGTGTTCTTTCAGCTGGATATTTGTGCCCTTTGCATCACTTTTCCATTCCTGTGTTTAAACACTTCCTCTTTATAAGCTTCAGGAATAGCTCAAGATCAGACTGGAAAAAGTTGCTGGAGCTTGGATGGGGATGAGAGTAAAAATAAGTGAGCTGTACAGGCATGTTCTTTGAAGCAGAGTTTGCATTGGCTCTGGCTGCCAATTTTGGGCGGTGGTAACTCCCAGCAAGAGGGTAGGCTACTTGGGAGGAGAGAATGGTGGCCTGTGCTGAAATAGCAAGAACTCCAAAAGAGGGATTTACTGGTGTTCATGTGAGCTTTCTAGGCTAGGGGAAACAATGCTAAGGGTCTGAGATGGTTGGTGGTAAAGAAATAGAGCTGCATATAAAACTAACTAATATATACACATACATGAAATAGATACGTTACATACCTAGAGCTAGACAAAGATTTTTGAATGAATTTTGTCCAAAGCTAGCATTTAAAAACTAAATTAAGCCACTTGCAAATAAACCAGTTCCACTGGGGTTTTTTTTTAAGCACCCTCCCTTTTCTCCTCCATAAAAGCTGTCACCACTGGGGAATTTTCAGTAAGTACTGGAGTCCCATCAGTTTTCCAGTATACTTTGGTGAAGAAAATAAAAAAAAGAGGCTTTTGATACATTTGGACTCAGTAATCTCAGAGCACTGAAAACTAGAAATTGCCTGGGTTGTGTTTTGTTTTCCTAGTTGAACTATTTCCCCATTCTCAATTTTGGGTATTAGGTAGGGGTTTGGGGATGAGGCAGTAAGAACTAAACACTTACAACCCGATGTTCCCAAATTCTGAACCAGGATCTGGCCGTCTGCAGATAGGGGTGCAGACCCCATTGCTATTTCATGTAATTTTGCCTCTGTTGGGGTCTGAGCTCAAGGGACTGTACTTAAGTCTCAAAGTAGGAGGTCATCATGTCTTTTATTATGGTTGTAAGTTCTTTATTCATAACTCTGGAAATTTACCTTCATAATTTGAATAAAAAGTTGATAAAAAAGCAGGGGGCCATGCTAGAAAAGTTGGGGACGGACAGCCTACTGAAGTGACAGACGGAGAAGCGCCATGCAGCAGCAGCAGCAGCAGCCACTCCCCAAAGTGAAAGCGGAGTCGCGGGGAGCGGCTTCCCAGAGCCTGGAAACCAGCTGCTTCACACACGAGGGAGGGCGGGTCCGGCGCTCATAGGACAAGGGGAGCAGGCTCTTGGAGTTCAGTTTCACGTCCGGTTGTCGGAACAGGAGACACGGCCTCTAGGCAGCAGACGAGGTAGCCTTTCCCCAGGGGGAGAGAGAGAGAGAGAGGGAGGGGCCGCAGATGGGCTTCCCGTGCGGTTACTTGGTGGTGGTAACGCTACCCAGTGCCGGAACGGGAACGCTGGGACCCAAACTTTCCAGCCCGCCTGGGGCAGCTGAGCTCCCTGAGTCCTCTCCGCTACTGGGGTGGAAGCTCGGGCTTTTAGCGCTGCGGCGAGGGTCGCACGGGTCCCCTGGAGCGCCCCAGCCCATCTGCTGGCCGCTTACAGCAAACGGGATTGCCCTGCCCTGCCCAGCCCAGCCCCGTGTCCCCCCGTTGTGCCAACAACGCCCCAGTCCGCTGTGCTGGAGCGCGCGTAGGCAGGGAGGGAGGAAGAGGGAACTTGGCTGGGACTTTTCTCTTTGCTGTCTCCCGAGGTTGCTGATTTTGCTTTTAACCCGTGACCTTTTTGTGGTGGTGGTGGTGGGGAGAGAATGGTCTCAGTTCATATTCTGGACCCAGCAAAGCGCTTAGCGAGCGAGGTCGTTCTGCCTAGGGCTGGGAAGCTCGTGTAAAATGCCTGTGCACAGGGTGGAGTTGTCAGCAAATAATAGCACTCGCATGCCCTGAAGGGTTACCTTGGAAATATGTGGGTTTAGAGTCTCTCTTGGTTTACACCAGAATTAAGCTAATGTTTATGCTGAATGACATCGGAGTAACTAAGAAGATATCTCAGGGTGAAAACCGACATGACGCTAGCCGCCCTTTAACCACCTTTGGTGGTCATTTATGCATGTTTCAGGGCTGCATAGGGCACCAATACAGCCCTGCAACATGCATAAATAATCACCAAGGGTGGTTAGCGTCATGTCTGTTTTCACCCTCAGTGTGTGGGAAGTAGGGGCTAGTGGCAGTGCCAGGCCAGGACTCTCTGTGCCAAGAGGCATTAAGAGTAGGTGGATACTGTTAGCAGGAGCCAGTCAGGCGAGTCCTGCACCTGTTGTTCCAGGTGAAAGAATCCATAGGTGCTGTCAGTGTTTCCATTACAAACACTAGGCTGTGACTGTTGACACTCATTTTGGAATCCAGAGTGTGGTTGCTGTGTTGGTCCCGAGTGACTGAGGTGGAGACAAAGTAGTTCAAATTATATATTTTATTGGACCAACTATTGTCAGTGGAAAAAAGTGCAAGCACCCATGGAGTAACCGCTGTTTTCCCCTGTTGCTCCATGCATGGGGACAGGTGGGGGGTGAGGGGTGGGTGTTAGGTGGGCATGTGCACACACCCCAACTTACGGTGGGCACGTGTGCCATGTTGTTCACACGGGGCTCCCCCACCCATGAACGCGTAGCGTGGCCATGGCGTTTGGCTTGGGGGCAGCAGCCTCAGAAGGGCCTAGGGGCGCAAAATTCCTAAGTCCGGCCCTGGGGGACAGAAGACATGAGAGACAGAGCATGACGCACAATCGTCACACAGGCTGACAGCAGCAGAGGAACCTATGCTTTTGGCATAGGCACCCGAAAGTGTGGCAGTGCATCAACTTGCAGAGTTCACCCCATGGGGGCAGGATGTATGAGAGAGATTCATTTGGGCAGAAGAGCAGTATGCAGTGGCTTTGGCATAGGGACTCCAAAGCGTGGCAGGGCATCAACTTGCAGAGATCACCCCAGGAAGGCAGCATTGGCACCCCAAAGTATGACAGGGTGTCAACTTGCAAGAGTGCACGGGCACTATATGAGGTAGAGAAAATGGCAGGCAGGCACTGAATAGTGCTATCAAAGCCAAAAAATTGTCCCTAAAAAATGGAAAAGTTTTCCAAATGCGGTAAATAGGAATAAGCACAGACATTGGCAGAGAAAGTGTAAAACCATAATAAGACCAGCCAAGAGGCAATTTGAGAAACCACTTCCTAAGAATATCAGATCCAATAGCAATCCTCCCCCCACCCCCCTAGTACATCAGAGGCAGGAAACCTGTTAGCTAGAGAGGCAGTTGGTCCACTAGTGATTAGGAGCAAAGGGGGTGTTCAAAGATGAAAAGGCCATTGCAGATAAACTAAATCAGTTCTTTGCATCAGTTTTTACTGCAGAGGATGTTGGGGTGATATCCACACCAAAATATTTTTTGTTGGTGAGGAATCTGAAATTGGTGTCATGCCAGATTGCATATCGATAATGTAAACAGCAGCAGGTCACCCAGGCCTGGTGATATTTACCCAAGGGTACTGAAAGAACTCGGATTTGAAATGGCTGAACTACTATCAGTAATGTGTAAGTTATCACTAAAATTGTCCTCTGTGCCAGAGGATTGGAGGTTAGCAAATGTAACCCCAATTTTTAAGAAGGGCTCCAGAGGTGACCTGGGTGTCAGCAGTGCCCACCTGATGAGGACCTGCTCTTCTCACCACCTGCACCTGCCACCAGTGAGCTGTCGGGGAGAGAGAGGCATGACTGGCTGCTCCAGATGTCATTGGTGAAGTGCACAGCGTACCCCTCTGTCCTAGACGGCTGTTATCCATATCTTGGCTCCTTGGGAACCACCTTCCTGCTAAAGGTGCCACGTTTGGTATGGGGCACAGACAGTGCCATCAGCCGTTTGAACCCTAGGTTCTCCGCTAAGGAGAAGAGCCAGTCATCCAGCGCAGTCATCTCACCCACCCACCTGCCTGATGCTGCTCGTCACCCTCCCCATGGCTGCTGCTCCCACTCCAGCTCTTCCATGGGGGCCTGGCACTGCTGCACATGGGGTTGAGACTGCGTGTGCTGTGCCTTTGCCCTCTCCTTCCTCTGCCCTTGCCCTTAAGGGAGGAGGGTCTGCCCACACGAGTAGGAAAACCCACTCGACCCCATGGTGCCTGCCTGTGCTTTCAGCACGAAAGCATAATAGCAGGATTTCAGGTGCCCTTGCATCCCTGAGTTCATGAAGTGTGCCTGGTCCTGCCCACGATTAATTTGTGCCCCACAGTGAACACACTCAGCAGTCCTCCAACTGGCAGAAGTGCTCCCACGCATCAGACATGTGGGTCGCTCCTCCCACCTCCCTGTCAGTGGGGACTGCTGCTTTCTTCCCTGAGGGGGCGGCAGGAGGAGGAAGAGAAGGAGAATAACGTGGAGGAGCAGGGGTGCCTAACTGACTCCCCTCACTCTCGATGTCCTCCACTGAAAGGTTGTGGGAGCCCTTTTTGCTGCTGCCAGGGGAGGCCTGTGGAACAGGGGAGCCCACCCTTTTCCTAGCAGTCGATGGAGGGCTAAATAAAGGGCTCCTTGGGACACTGCAGGCAAGTGTGTCCAAACTCTCCATGGAGGGTGCTTGCTGTGCTGCTCCCGGGGAGGAAGCCTGCTCATGAGGAGGGGTGGGCCTGCAAGCACCACGCCCAACACCAGCAGTAGTCAGGGTGCTGCCAGTAGCACCGCTGCTACCTGGTGTGGGTTCAAATAGGGGGTGCTGCACTCTTTGCTTCCCCAACTTTCCAGTGTTATTAGTTGGCTGCCGCTGAGGCTTCTTGCCTCTACCACCTGCTGCTCCATTTTCCCCCGAGAACCACTGCTGCATAAAGGGAAATGCTGGCTACCTTATATTTGATGGTGGGCTGGCAAGAATGTCATGTCCTCACCTGTGCCCTCTTCCCTACCTTGAGGAGGCAATGATCCCTGGTTTGGCTGCCCCAGGGCTCAAACTAACTATCCTTCCCTTTCTCATTATAATTCTCTATATACAGCTATGCTGCAAGAGATATTTAATAGGTGTGTGATATATCTATATCTATGATAAATATAGTTTATATTATATTATAATTATATTTATAAATATATATATAGTTTTATATATTAAGGTTATGTAGATTGTATAATTCAGTGACAAAAGTCAGACACCCAGTGACACAAAAGAGGGGGAGATACAGACAAATGAAAAAGCAGACAACACTGTAAAGAAAATTCTGTGACATGGACACAAAGGGAAAGGTAGGAAAAGTGGGGATTGGGATGTATGGCATTGGGACTGGTATGAGATTTATTTGAGAAAGAGAGGAAGATTTTAGCACAATGAGTGACAATAATACAGCTGCAAAGCAGTGCACAAGCACAGTATCTCTGCGAAGCACCAGGAGGACTAAGAGCAGAATAGACTGGTAGGCACAGTGCCAGAAGCTTATATTGTTTTCCAGTGCCCTTCCCTCCTAGGGTGGCCACCTGTGGTGGTGGTTTTTTTTACCCGACACTCTCATAGGCCAAAATGGAAGTGTCGGGTAAAAAAATGACCAAATGTGGCAACCCTACTCGGCCCCATTCCCCGATTTGTACTGCCAAGCTGGAAGCATGTGCAAGGAAAGACCTATCCAAGGGGATCTTCTGTGTGTGCCATGGTGATGTGAGATCACAGAGATGTGTTTGTGATGCCAATCGGCCAGTGGAGATGTCAATCGTGTCTCCTGTCTTGTTACTTACTGTCTTGTGGCTGCTCCCCCCACTCTTTCTGAGTTGTTTTCCAGCCTATCAAGCAGACTACAGGGAAACAAATGAAAGCAGACAAATGTCATTTGCTTATTCATTTTCTGATCTTGAGTTACTAAAACAAATGGGGCTCTATTTGTTTTAGGAACTTAAAAAATGAAAATGAATTGCACACCCTTAGCGTTTAGAAGGTTTTCAGGCTTGGGTGCATATCCCCACCAACTTTTAAAACCAAAATAATTAGCTGCGCCCCCTGCACTTGTGTGATTGCTGCATAATCCTGGGGAGTTTGGAGATTTGACTAACAGCAACTGTTTTCTTCCCTGTAACTGCAGGGCAGGGATGTAGCTAATTAACGGAGGGTTATTATGCTGGCAAACGAAAGGGAAATTTCTATTTCTATGCTAAGCAAATCTTGTGGCTGCAGGAGGTCCTTACCGTAAAAATCTATATGGAAAGTAGGCCCTTGAACCTACAGCTAGCTCTTTGGGCTCCATGTCCATGCAGGACTTTGTACTAGCAGAGTTGATGATGCAAATGCAGTCCTCAGAAATGGAAAGATCTGATGTCCCTCTTGTCTTTCAGATGGGATATGAGACTTTTAACATTTAGGACAAAGTGTGTGTGAAATGTCAGGAGGAAGAGAAAGCTATTGTACAAATGTGCTATATTTTTTGCTTCACACCATATCTTGCCATTGTTATTAATTGAGGGCCTTGATCCTACAACTTGCTTTGCATCAGCTTATACCGTTATTTTTGCTTAAGTCCTTCCTGAATCTCATTGGTGTGAGAGGAAACTTGTACACAGGGTTCACCTCACGCCGGAGGTGCGTGCTGAAGGGGCATGTCCAAAGGGACCTGCCCTTTGGCCGTGCCCTTCGGTGGGGCCCTGTGGCGGAGGTGGAGGGGGTAATGTATAGGAGGGGTATCGTTAATTTGTTGTTGCTGCAGTTGGTGAGAATATCTCCCCTCAGTGAGAGGGAGGAGGAGATAGAATTGAGTCACCTCTCATGGTGGCAGCGGGTGAGGGAGGAAGGAGATATTTGTGGTGGTCCCCGGGGTGTAGGGAACCAACAGGAGGAGGTGTGGAGGCAGTAATATTTAATTTTTGTACATGTGGGTGGGTTTTGGTTTTTTATGTGGTGTTAAACTGAGGGTTTGATTGTATTATAATTGTGTTATATTATATTGTGTTGTCCTCTGCGTAGGACTTGTGATAAATTTTGTGGGTGGTGTGGTCCTCTGTGTAGGATCCATGCCCTGATTGGACNCTAGGCTAGGGGAAACAATGCTAAGGGTCTGAGATGGTTGGTGGTAAAGAAATAGAGCTGCATATAAAACTAACTAATATATACACATACATGAAAAAGATACGTTACATACCTAGAGCTAGACAAAGATTTTTGAATGAATTTTGTCCAAAGCTAGCATTTAAAAACTAAATTAAGCCACTTGCAAATAAACCAGTTCCACTGGGATTTTTTTTTAAGCACCCTCCCTTTTCTCCTCCATAAAAGCTGTCACCACTGGGGAATTTTCAGTAAGTACTGGAGTCCCATCAGTTTTCCAGTATACTTTGGTGAAGAAAATTAAAAAAAGAGGCTTTTGATACATTTGGACTCAGTAATCTCAGAGCACTGAAAACTAGAAATTGCCTGGGTTGTGTTTTGTTTTCCTAGTTGAAATATTTCCCCCGTCTCAATTTTGGGTATTAGGTAGGGGTTTGGGGATGAGGCAGTAAGAACTAAACACTTACAACCCGATGTTCCAAAATTCTGAACCAGGATCTGGCCGTCTGCAGATAGGGGTGCAGACCCCATTGCTATTTCATGTAATTTTGCCTCTGTTGGGGTCTGAGCTCAAGGGTTTGTACTTAAGTCTCAAAGTAGGGGATCATCATGTCTTTTATTTTGGTTGTAAGTTCTTTATTCATAACTCTGGAAATTTACCTTCATAATTTGAATAAAAAGTTGATAAAAAAGCAGGGGGCCATGCTAGAAAAGTTGGGGACGGACAGCCTACTGAAGTGACAGACGGAGAAGCGCCATGCAGCAGCAGCAGCAGCAGCCACTCCCCAAAGTGAAAGCGGAGTCGCGGGGAGCGGCTTCCCAGAGCCTGGAAACCAGCTGCTTCACACACGAGGGAGGGCGGGTCCGGCGCTCATAGGACAAGGGGAGCAGGCCCTTGGAGTTCAGTTTCACGTCCGGTTGTCGGAACAGGAGACACGGCCTCTAGGCAGCAGACGAGGTAGCC
>QEPC01010062.1:104296-132521 GCA_003113815.1 Sphenodon punctatus | reverse complement strand
CCCCCTCCTTTTTAGGAGGCTATTAGCAAGGAGTTTTTACTCCCTGTGTACACAGGCTGCTTACTGATGCTGTAGCACGGCAGGAGCCACAGCAGCGGGCTTCCACCCGGGGGGATCGGAATGCCCAGCTCCAACAAGGCCTGGGGTGGGGTGTAAGTATCTTCCCCCTTCCTTGCCCCTACCCACAAAGACTCCTGCTCCTCTCCCAGTTTTCGGGCCACAGGGACTAGCAGGGGTGTGGGTAAGGAGCTGTCTTCCCCGCAGTCCTTGAAGGGGCTGCTCTGTTCCCTACCCAGGGATCTTTCCCTGTTTTGTGGGGCTCACAGCTGTTGCGGGCTGGGACTACTCCCCACCCCCGGGTGCTCCAGACAGGAGGTTTTTCCTGTAGCCTCCCCATTTCAACTACGCCACCCCTCCCCCTCGCGGAGGTATGTGCGGAGTGGGGGATTTGTCTTCAGGGGTCCCCCTCCTCGCACGGGCAGCCCCGGCGGCAACCACAGCCCCGATCTCCCCCAAACCGGCAGCCTCCATCTCAGCAGAGGGAACGGCGGCTTTTTCTCTCCCCCTCCTTCCCCCCAACCCCCCTCCCCGGGACTTCTGAAGCAAGGGCCTATTGCACACCCTGAGCCTCAACGATTACAGCTGACAGTGTGAAAACTGAAAGGAACGCTCTAGCAGCAGTAGGCTACTCAGGGTTCTGACAACCCTAATGACTTCGCACAAGGGTTCCACCAATAGAATGTACTAGGCAACTTGGAAATGCTTCTTCGAATGGTGCCAGACAGGCACACAACCAGCGGGCATTCCTCCAGGACGGGATTGACCTTGGTCTTAGACCAGCAACACTAGCTAGGCAAGTTTCTGCCATAGCATCAATACTATCTCCCAATTCACCAGATGCCGTTACCAGGCATAGACACGTTCGGAGGTTCCTTAGAGCAGCAAGGCTCAAAGCCCCTCCACCCTTGCATAGATTCCCTAACTGGAACATGAATATAGTCCTAGCAGCTCTCACGCAACCACCATTTGAGCCGTTGAGAAGCATGTTACTACTTCCTCACCATCAGTCGCGTTCCTGATAGCCATCACATCTGCGAGATGGATTTCGCTCCCCTCACCACCCAGAAAAGCACCACTAGACATGACTTCGCTGATGCTATGAGAGAAGCAAAGAATCCCTTCTTTGCTGCCCTTACAGTCACAGCATAGTTTTTTTTTTTAACTAACTCTATGCTTCAATCTGTTGGCTTCAGCGCAAGTATGGCGCTACCATCGCTCCAACTGCCACCCTTCCTGCTTCAGTCGCCGGAGATCCACCGTAAACCAAGGAGGTCTGCAGTGCCGATACTTAGGGAGCGGATGCCTAGGAGCTGTTCCATCGACAGCCTCTGTCAGTAAGGTGTTCCAAAGAGCAACGAGGTCATCGAACGGACGATCTTCAATATACTATTATACAGTAATAGAAGCTCCAAGTTGCTAAACCTTTTATTAGTGAACATTCTAATAGAAGAAACTTCTTCCATGGTCCCAAGGGAGTTCGTTTTGCTGAGGCTGTGCTGTATCCAAGGACTTACTCTGCCCCTCCTCCCTATCCCATTACCCATTAGGCTTGCAAGGAGCTCTGATACATGCTCTGCATATCCTGGTGAGAGAGGCAAACAGTATTTCCACTTGGCTGATGCAAACTAAAGCACAGGAGAGAAAATGAGTGGCATGCCCAAGTTCACATAAGCTATGTTCCCAGTTCTGGCATAGAGGTGAATCTAGCTATACTTAGTCCCAGCTTTTAATGAAATCCTTCTTAATCCTCCCATTGTCTCCCCTGCAAGACTTTGTCCACCAAGACTGCCTTTGTAGGAAGGCTGCTACTACTAAACTGCTAGTGTCATTTATTGCAGCATGTATGTTTTTTCTGAGATGTCTCCCATGCGAGCTGTAGTTCTGTTTGGCTTCCATGTTTCGGCTAATATTTGGGAGCAAGGTGGCAAGGCAGGGGGTCACGATAAAATTCCTCTGAAATGAGGAAATACTAGAGAACTTTTTAAACCCAATGAGCAGTTTAAATTCTGGCTCTCCTGGGTTTTCGAAAAGCTGTTTTTGTAAAGAATGAGAAATGGCATGTTATATATTTGGAGAACCAAACTCTGTGTCTTGATTTTATTTCTAATAATAATTTGACTGATTTCTCCCATGTTGTTCCCAGGTACAGATGAAGATGCTATTATTGAGGTCTTGGCCAACAGGAATGTGTCCCAACGGCAGCAAATTAAAATGACATACAAATCCACTATTGGCAGGGTAGGTTCATCTAAATACAAATTGATTTGTTTGTCATGATTCCAGTCAGCCTCTGTTTGAGGTGGAAAAACAAATGATCTCTTTTGCTCTGCGTTTAGTAGGCATTGGCAAGAGCTTTTATTGGCCTCTGCTTAAAACCTACTGTTGTCTTTGTTCTTATCGGCACAAGAGAGCGGGTGGTTGCTGTGATGGTCTCAAATGTTATCAGTGCAGCTATTTATCCAAGGAATGTGGTGTATTTCCCATATGCCATTAGATTTATCTGTCTAGATGTAAAAAGCTCTCCCCAGCCATGTTTCACTTTCTTCTGTCTCTAGGATGATAATAAGNTAAACCTTTTATTAGTGAACATTCTAATAGAAGAAACTTCTTCCATGGTCCCAAGGGAGTTCGTTTTGCTGAGGCTGTGCTGTATCCAAGGACTTACTCTGCCCCTCCTCCCTATCCCATTACCCATTAGGCTTGCAAGGAGCTCTGATACATGCTCTGCATATCCTGGTGAGAGAGGCAAACAGTATTTCCACTTGGCTGATGCAAACTAAAGCACAGGAGAGAAAATGAGTGGCATGCCCAAGTTCACATAAGCTATGTTCCCAGTTCTGGCATAGAGGTGAATCTAGCTATACTTAGTCCCAGCTTTTAATGAAATCCTTCTTAATCCTCCCATTGTCTCCCCTGCAAGACTTTGTCCACCAAGACTGCCTTTGTAGGAAGGCTGCTACTACTAAACTGCTAGTGTCATTTATTGCAGCATGTATGTTTTTTCTGAGATGTCTCCCATGCGAGCTGTAGTTCTGTTTGGCTTCCATGTTTCGGCTAATATTTGGGAGCAAGGTGGCAAGGCAGGGGGTCACGATAAAATTCCTCTGAAATGAGGAAATACTAGAGAACTTTTTAAACCCAATGAGCAGTTTAAATTCTGGCTCTCCTGGGTTTTCGAAAAGCTGTTTTTGTAAAGAATGAGAAATGGCATGTTATATATTTGGAGAACCAAACTCTGTGTCTTGATTTTATTTCTAATAATAATTTGACTGATTTCTCCCATGTTGTTCCCAGGTACAGATGAAGATGCTATTATTGAGGTCTTGGCCAACAGGAATGTGTCCCAACGGCAGCAAATTAAAATGACATACAAATCCACTATTGGCAGGGTAGGTTCATCTAAATACAAATTGATTTGTTTGTCATGATTCCAGTCAGCCTCTGTTTGAGGTGGAAAAACAAATGATCTCTTTTGCTCTGCGTTTAGTAGGCATTGGCAAGAGCTTTTATTGGCCTCTGCTTAAAACCTACTGTTGTCTTTGTTCTTATCGGCACAAGAGAGCGGGTGGTTGCTGTGATGGTCTCAAATGTTATCAGTGCAGCTATTTATCCAAGGAATGTGGTGTATTTCCCATATGCCATTAGATTTATCTGTCTAGATGTAAAAAGCTCTCCCCAGCCATGTTTCACTTTCTTCTGTCTCTAGGATGATAATAAGTAGTACCTGAAAAAGCTAACTCTATACATCTCCAGATGTACTGCAAATGTGGGGAAGAAAACTCCCTTTCCAAAGATATTTGGCTCAACCAGCTTCCAAGTGTGCCATATAGGCAGAGAGTTTGTTTTCAGTTGTCTATTTGGAACACCTAAGCTGTGATTGCTTCCACCCCTGCCAGTGTCCCTCCTACCAAAGAGAGTCTGTTTAGGCGATAAGGGACTTGCTGAATTCAGTGGGTTTGGATAAGGCCTTAAAGTTCAAATTATCAAGGAACCACTAACTCCAAGTGGCTATTTATTAAAGGGGGGGAGGAGGTGCTGATGGTGGGAAGGTCATGTAAGTCCCATTTTCAGTGGTGCTAAGTACCTGCAATCCCAGGCTCCAGCCAAGGGGCGCTACTGGTGCCCAGCAACTGTAAAAGGCAGATCCTGAAGTCCAGTTGGGAATTGAAAAGTGTTTTGCCTGGACAGGGTGGGCCTGTCTAGGCCCAGAGCCGCTTACCAGAATGTTCCTGTTGCTGAGAGCCACAACATACATTACATTGATTGCAGCTTCCCCATGGCCTGGTGAGTTAGGGCAGTATTCATAGTGGCACTGGGCATGCTTCCACAGCCCCCATAAGGCTCTGATGGCTGAAATGACAACTCGGCTTCTCTAGCGTCTGAGGGAATTGCATGGATGCACCCCCAGGCAGCCGCTTCTGGCGAGAGCCACAGTCCAGGTGCCCCAAAGCTGCTGCATGCAGCTCCCAAGCCACCATTTGCCCACCTCTGGTCTAGCGTCTTGGCCAAAAGGACTGATGTCTGCCAGGACTCAGCTGTCTACTGTTGGACTGCTAACTTGCACACCCTGAGGTAAAAGTATTTCTCTTAACTTATACAGATAACCCAACTGTGTCTATTCACCAAGAAAACTTTTCACATCTATAAAAGTGGCTTAAACTGTAGCTGCTTGTTGGCTTAATCAACAATGCAGTTGTCAATAACCTCACTGCTGGGTGAGCTGCCGTCTGAAATAGTACCCTGCACATTTGGGAATTTACCCCAGCTCCGTGGCTTATTGCCAAACAAGCACATAGCTTACAAAACACTATTCTGTATTAAACTGCACTAAAATACTATTTAGCTTCTCCACTAGTTGATCTTCAGGTTACCAGTACCTCTAGGATTTTCCTAAAAGATCATAGTACAACACTAAGCAGATTACAGAATTTTAAGTATGTAACAAGGATTAAGAAGAGTAGCCAAAACAACTTTACAATGACCTGCTTGAAGAGGGTCAACTTTTATTTATGAATGCTTCATAGTTTTATATGCCACCTTTCTCCTGAGAATCGGAAAGTCTTTATGAATACTAATGAACTAAGCCTCCCCAAATCCTTTTAAGGTGGAACAGAGAAGTCACCTGCCAAGGTCACAAAGCAAATCTTCTAGACTGGTGTAAAGTGGCAAACTGAGCCTATAAAGCCAATGGACATGTTCTTTAGATCTGCCTGCCCCTCCCCACTACTTTCGTGACTTAAAATGCAGATTCAGACTATAGTTTATACAAAAATATCCTCACAGGTCAAAAGTGCTGAAACAAATATTGAAAGCAATTAAGCTATTCAGTGAATCTGAAATTATCACAATCAAGTTCACAGATGGTTTTCAAAACTTTTTACCTGATGTACGTTATTAATTCAGAGTTTCACTATTCAGTATTTGCTACTTTAATGTTTGTGACTTGTGATTTGCTGACTTGCGCGTCACAATCAGCAGTGCAATCTTGTTTGACCATTTTAACTGACTTGGGTCACAGCTCCACAAAGTGTAAAACTTTTTGATTAGCTTGATCTGAATTTGTTTTGCTTGCTTTGGTTTCTACCAACAAGCGAATTAAACAACACCAAATTGCATGCAAACATTTGCAACAGTGCAAATTTGAATATTTGTTAAAGGAAAGCAATCTTTGAGAATCACGAATCTAAAACCCCTCTGTTCAGCTTTACTCAACAGGTAGATGGATGAGGGACTTGATCCTTCACTGTGTCATGCACGTCTGATCTACAGCACTTAAGCTGGGGTGTTCAACAATCGTTGGGTCGGTTACAACAAGAAATTCAATCAATCAAATGTTTATTACTTAGCCGAAGCCATCATCAAAAACATCGAAACAGCCCTTTATAAACGCACATTGTAATTTGGGTCATTAAAAGTGGGCCAACTGCTCTCTTACGGGAGCCCCACTAAACAAAATAATACAGGTCCCTCAAGGGTCATCAGGAACAACCCAAATGGGCTGTCTTCAATTTTAATACCAGGTTAAGAAACTTGGCGAGCTTAGCTGAAACATTTTTATTCTGATCCCTTATTCTAACACCTCCATCTTAGGTGGGGTCCAGCGCCTTCTTACCCCCAAACATGGCTCAATATACGATTTCCTCCAATGTGTGTACACAGGGCAATCCATTAGTATGTGAATCATTGTCTCCAAAGTCTCTCTGTTGTCCTTGTTTTTACAGTACAGACACATTCTTTCATTGCGAGGAATTCCTTTCATCCTACCTGACGTATAGGCAGAGAGAGAGACATTTAGCCTTGCAAGGGTAAAAGCCACCCTTATTTGCCCCATGCTAGAAGTAGTTAAATTGCCCCCTCTGCAGGGGTCATCAGCTCTTTATAATAATCTGACACCCTTTGGCAAATAATATACTCTCTCAAAAATTGGTTTTCTTGATCCTTTACTCTGGATTTAATTTCTGTCCAAGCTCTAGCAAAAGAAAATGCCAAAATATACACGGCAGAAAAACCCAGAGAATGCAGAATATCATTCACCTTTGCTAACCATTTACCAGCGGCTGAATTAACAGCCAGGGAAGCTAAAGAATCTATGGGAGTGAGATTGTTTGAGCCAGAATTTCAAAAGAACGAGTTTAGTCAGAGTCGCTACTCGAGTAATTCCAGCCTCCGCCCTAAGCAATACTGCCGGAGTACCCCTAGGGGCATGTAAAAAAAACCCTGCAGCATTCTATTTTGTTCTATTTCAAGGTCCTCAAAAAAATCAACACCCCAGACTTGCACACCATATCATTGGGATAACATTTTTGCTTTATACAATCTGAGTGCTGAGGTAAACAACTTGCCCCTTTTGGTCCAATAAAAGCCAATAATACCTTGGCTGGTGGCTCCAACCGTAGCCCGAGCAGATCTATACTGCATCTGCCAAGAGGGGGCAGCTGAAACTATAATCCCCAAATATTTAAACCGGCGAACTTGTTCAATAGCATTCCCCTCCGTACACCAGTTATGTTGCACCTTGGTTTTACTGACTACCAGGACCTTTGTCTTAATATAATTTATTTGTAATAGTTGACTTTTACAATAGAGACAAGAAGTGTCCATTAGTCTCTTCAATCTGATTTGGGTAGAAGCTATAAGCGCTGCATTGTCCGCGCAGAGTAAAGCCGAGAGTGTCTGATTACCAATCTGAACTGGGTGGTAAGCAGGGTTTTCCAACACCTCCTTCAAATCAGACAGATATAAATTGAATAATGTGGGTGCTAAAATGCAACCCTGCCTGACCCCTCTATGGACGTCCATGGATTGTGTAAGATTGCCCTTTCTGCTGGGCCTAACTTGCAGGGTTGTATTTGCATACACTGCCTGTGTAAAAAATAGAAGCCTCAAACCTATCTGATAATTTAATAGCTTCTGCCAAAGTCGTTCTCTATTGATTGTATCAAAGGCTGTTTTTAAAATCAACTAAACAAATATACAGTCGAGATTTAGGCCTAGTGAGAACATATTTGGTAATTAATTGGTCCAACACAAAAAAATGGTCTATAGTTGTGGACCCTTTTTTTGAAGCCCGCCTGCTCTCTACCTATGAGGTTCCTTGCATCATTCCATACTTGCAGTCTGGACAGTAGGTATTTGGCATCGAGTTTCCCAATAACACTCAAAAGGCTAATTGGGCGATAGTTGGCCAGAACTTTTGGGTCCCTTTTTTTAAAGATGGGTACAATTATGCTTTGCTGCCAATTTTTAGGTATCCTCCCTGAGCTATTTATAGCAGAAAACAGTATAGCTAAAGCCCTACTCCACCAATCAGGGTTGCATTTCAGGAGCTCGGCAGCCATAAAATCAATTCCAGGAGCCTTCACCACTTTCAACTGTAAAATAATCAGTTGTACTTCCTCAGGGGATACTGGGCCACAGTATCCAATGAGAACATATCAGGCTCCTTAATACAACTACAAGCCCCAGAAAACACAGATTTATAGTATGCTTTCCACCTAGCTTCAGGCATAATCACCTCCCCCTGTGGATCTCCTGAGACCCAAGATGATTTAATTAAAAGCCCAATATTTTGAAGAATTACCTCCGCTTGTGGCTAGTTCCAATTTTTCCCCAAAATCCAATTGGAATTATTTTTTCTTGTACTCTTTCCTAGCCATAAGAAACCTCTCTACTGTAGAACTGTTGGCCAAGCTACCCTTTAACACCTGAGCCAATTGGTTCAGTTTGTGTTTGGCAAACCTACACATTCTATCAAACTAACTATGGACCCTAGGCGTCTCCTTGTTGTCGTTTGGATGGATCACTAACCACGGATGCAATAAACTCACCAAGTCTTCATATACCTGAAATACTTCCTTGGGAGTCATACCTACAAATGGTTCCAGTGCTGCTGCTTCCCCAGAATTGGAGGTGCCTAATTTAAAGCAGCTCAAATTACATGATCTAGGTTTTATAAATCAGCCTTCTAAAGTTATATCAGTGCCATATATTCCAACCCATAATCGCTTTGCAGTTCTGGAGGACAGTTGTGGCCCTTTTCCTCAATTGACTAATATGGATAATAAGACGGAGGGTGCCAGACAGCTCCTCCAATGCTATTAAACTACTGGGGGATCAATGTCGTCTTGTAAGTAAATTGGTTGACACTCTTTTTAACGGTATTGCAGATATAAAGGGGATAGTGGATGCGGTCCAATCCTCTCTTGAGGAAATTGTGAATGATACTAGAACTATAGTAAATCATGTTTCTGCGATGTTCCCCCTTAATTTGATCTCTAATGTGGTTCAGGTAATACCAAAAACACCCTAGTATTAGTAATTTGCAAGGGGCATCTAAGTTTGTGGACAACCAGTCAGTTCCAAGGAATCGCTCTTTAGTTAATGATCCTAGATCTATATTGTTGATGACTTTCCCTTTACCAAATGGTGTGATGCCAGTTTGGTATTCGAAACCTCTGATAAGGAACCATTTGTTTACTTTACTTAATCTAAAAGTTCACTTGTCAGAGATAGCTAGATTTTATTTTTTGGCACCTACAGATCAAGCCTTAAGGCTGGTTATCCATTTTAAGGGTCATTTTGTAGTGAAAAGGATCGTGACTTCAAAGGAATTTCTAAAATCACGAAGAACTTTAATCTCTAGGGTATTTTTGGCTGAGGGAGATAATTTGGGGGGGGGGGGCATTCGGTAGAGGTCTTGGGGCCTTGGGTGAATAAACAGGAAACTGGTAGAAAGGGTGAATACCCCGACCAGAGGTAGCCATTCTTAATAATTCTCCGCTGCTGATGGATACTGTGGATCCGGGGACTACGCAGGCTCCTCTTTTGGATTTCGGGATCTATGGGAACTTCCATTAGCACCTGTATGTAATTCTCAGAACTTACATGGTAGTCCTTATGTAGGGGCAGATAAGGATTGTTTAACCTGCGATGGGAACTTTGTTATCCCCTCGCAGCAGAATGATTACAAGATTGCTGCGCAAGTAGATGTTCCCTCTCTCTGTTTTAATCTAGGCTCTGACACATTCAAGGTGCAGGAACATCTATGGGTTTCTGCCTTTCAATCAATGGCAGTACTTGAACAAAGTCAAATTCTGGACAGGCTGGGAATTATTCAATGTATGTTGCAAAGGACAAATCCGGCATTAGAAATTGCAGCAGAGTTAGAGGTTGATAGGAAGCAGGATCCCATTGTGGGTAGTGATAGGAATCAGATTTTGTCTGAAATTGGACAAAAGTTGTCCCCATAACAATTATTAATGGGTGATATTAGTATCAATGGACAGGCTGCTCCCCATTCTGTCGAATTAGACCGGGCTGAAGTATGCCCAGGGCAGGGACTGGTGGTGCCACCTAGCCTGCAGCAGAATTTTAGCTCGATGGGTGCTGCAGAGGGAGTTAGGGATCCTTCTATAGGATGACATAAACTTGACAAAGGGATTTTCTGTAGTTTCATGGAATATCTCAGGATGGAAAAATAAAGCTGCTGATCCTGATTTTAGAGTGTTCACAGCAGTATAACTGTATTCTGTTCCAAGAAACTTGGTTAACGGCAAAGTTCTCATTTAAAGGATTTGAGGGTTTTTTTTCTCCCCCGCAGCTTCCTTGGACCCGCTGGCTGGGGGTAGACCCAGTGGGGGTTTAGCTCTGCTTATAAAGACTTCGTTGCAGGCCTTGGTGGTATTGCTCGAGTCACATCTACGTTTTTTTATGCAGTGTGGAGGCTAGGTTTGCCACATTTATGTGTTTTAGTTAATGTTTACATCCCCCCTATGAACTCACCATATTATGATGAGGGAGTGTGGGGTTTTTTGGAGAGTACTTTACAATCGTTAAAGGATTGGTTTCCCTCTGTAGGGATTCTTATGGCAGGGGATTTTAATGCCCGAATTGGATATTCTCCCAAGATGGTCAGGGATTTAGATCTGGATGATTTGATCCCTGAAGTTCTTTCTTTACATAGGGCTTCTAAAGATAAGGTTACCAACAGGGCAGGGATCCTATTCCAAAAATTTATTGGGTCAACTGATTTTCTCTTATTAAATGGTGCTATGTCTGGGGATCAGTGTGGAGAATATACTTTTGTTTCTCATTGTGGAAGCAGTAGTATTGATTACATGTTGGTCTCTGACAAAACCTCAAAGTCGACAACCCCAGGGAATAATGGTCCAGTCACCGATTCAGAGCATTTCTCTCTTATAACATGGATTTATACTACTTATGACTCTGGGAAGGTGAGGCAGGTCACCCAGGAAGTGGTATCTTGCGTTGGGCTGGTGCCGGAGTTGAGAATCAAATGGTCCCAGGAGACTCAATCAATATCAACTTTTTTTTTTTTAACCCCCCAATCGCTGAACAAGAAATTGGTTATCCCAACGCTGACCTGCATATTCACCCCCACATCCCTGGCCTCGAGGTCCCTGCCCTCACCAGCCCAAATTTAATTTGGTTCTGCTTAAATTTTAGCCACCATGTTAAATGAAATGCTATTGCATGCTCTTGGGTGCTCCATTTTAAATTAAACTATTTGTGGCCCATGTGCTGTATGTTGAGCAGGCCAGAATTAAGCACATGAGTAGTCCTTTTAAAGTTAGTGAGACTAGTTCTTATAAACATGTGCTTCATTCAGTCAGTCTAGAGTCTTCAAGATGAAGCCTAAATCTACTTGCACTAGGCATAGGGTCAAGAATGTCTCCTCCCATTTTGGGACTGCAGGTGGAGTCTTGGGCAGAAGATACAAGGATTGCATTCCTGGACTACAGCCAGGGGTTGTGCACAAGAGGAAGTGAGCATATTATTGTAAAGGAAGTCCTTTCCACCCTGTCCCTACCTTCTTGATTCTTTTTCCTCCACACCAGGATCTGATTGATGACTTGAAGTCTGAGCTGAGTGGGAATTTTGAGAAGGTGATTGTTGGGATGATGACCCCTTTCACGCTGTACGATGTGCAGGAATTAAAAAGAGCCATGAAGGTTTGTACATTTTTACAGAAGTTACCAAACCGCAACGAACTCAGTGTAACTTACACACACAAATCTACATAATTGCTCTTTGGAGCAGGAGGTACCACATAGGATGTAGACATGTTTCATACACTTCTGCAAGATGGGCAAATACTACTATGGTGAACTATATTCAAAGCTGAATCCTCCGCTAGAATATGTGCATTGTAATCTGTAAGACTTGTCTAGAGCTTCACGCTGCTTATGTCTTGCTCATTGTATATGGTATGCATTTACACTATGAAAAACTTAAATGACCTTTGGCATGCTATACAGAGTGATACTTCAGCAGATAAGGCATGTGCAAATTCCCATTTACTCCACTGGGGCTAATGTGCACATGAACTGCTAGTACCCTTTGGAGTAGGGACTTGTCTATAACCACTTATTGTACAAGTGCCAGGTACACCACTGGTACTATATAAATAATAATCATATTTGCTAGAGGATCATATGATTTATCCTCATGGAAAACCAAATTTAACACTGAAATAGCTACAGTCTATTAGTTGCCATAAACAGTGTAAAATTTACCTAGTACAATAGCTTCAAACAAGTGAAGGGAAATAAATGAGGTTGCTGCCTCAGTTTACCCCAAACGGGATCGAAGGTTGCCAAAGTACAACTCGATTTTATTGGATAGGCACTTAACATCTGGACATGGCAGTGTGTGTTACTAGTTGTGAACCCCAGTAACCCAGCCTAGGATATTTTACGTGTCAGAGGCCACGGTCTGAGACGCAAGCTGGTTTCGGAGGAGAAGAGGAGGGGGCCCAGCAGACAGCTGGACAGGAGTCTCTAGATTTTTGAGAGCGACGGTAAGGGTCAGAGGCCCACACAGGCTCACCGCAATGCTAGTAGCTGCAAGTGCCAGTGACGAGAGATAAGGGGCTGGGCATTTCCTTTTACAGTTTTATTTATTAAGCTGACTATTCATTATTCTATCACTTGGAGCATAACCACCAAGCTATTTTGGTTTTCAGGGAGTTTTAGGCAGTTGCTGCCTAGTTGTAGGGGAGGTTACCTCCCTTTCTTACAAACCCTCTTTGTTTTCTCAGAGACCTTTTTCTGTGTTCTCAGAGATAGTGGCTGTCTGGGGCTTGTTATTGTGGCCTTGGAGATACATTTTCTGCTAGAATGTGGAGCTTTACAACTTTATTCTCATGGGCCTTGTTGATTTGTGCCAGCCTGAGGCCTATGCATCAAGTTAGCTGAACTGAATTTGTACAGGCGTCATCCATCTTGTCTCTGACCATGGCTAATGCTGGCTAAAAACTGACTAATCAATCACATTATCCCATGAAGCATACTTATCTCAGCTTCACAGATGGAGAAGTTGAGGTGTTAAAATGAAGAGCTCTGGTCACCAAGATCGGGTTCTTATCAGAACCAAGGCTGTTCTGGAGTTCTGGCTATCTTGAGTTCAGACAACTACCTCTGCATTTGCCAGCAGACTTTTTACAATAAACATTTTTTTTTTTTTTTTAAAGTAGCTCATGTAAATCATACAATTTTTCTGCTACTCTATTTATTTATTTTATTTTATTTTATTTTCAATATTTTTATTGAAAAAATATGTAGGGAGCAGGGACTGATGAAGGCTGCCTGATAGAAATTTTGGCTTCTCGTTCAAATGATGAAATCCGGCGGATTAATGAGACCTACAAACATCGTATGTATTTTAAAATTGGAGGTGCTAAAATGTTGGCACGTAGATAGATGGTCATCTGGATATGGGTGGTGCATATGTGTGTGCAGGCCGAGAAGGGTCTTAACTGAAACCTATTTCCTAGATTAAGGAAAATTGATTAAGCATCTGAAGAATTCATTAGCTATAGGGAGACTAAGGGTATTTTCAGACAGCCAAAGTAATGCAATTTAGTTTGAAATAAGTGCAGTGTTTGTTAGTGCAGATTAACATAGCGATGCCTTTTAGACGGACAATATAGTGCGGTCTGATGACTCGGAAAATAATCGTAACCTACCAAACAAGGCATTGGTGCAGACTAATTTAAGTACGGTTCTTATAAAACCAAGTGGTTGGGGTTTTATACGAACCATGCTTATCTCTTTGTCTGCACTAATAAGCGCCATTGACAGTGTTCAGACGGACAAACTAGTCCGCACTAGATTCAGTTAGAACCGACAAACTGTCGTATGAAAATGCCCTGAGCCTAGCTCTCTTTTCTCATACAAGAGCATAACTCACTGGTTTAAATCAGGGTTAGTTCCTCTGATGCTCTCTAAGAAGAGAATTGGGTTTAGTATAACACTTCTGAATATAATTTCAGGATGAGGCATGATTCAGACATCCGTATTACAGCTGAGCATCCAGTTGTTGTTGTTGTTTTTTTTTAAATGGCAGTTGCTGGTTTTTGATCTCTTGATAGAATTTGGAACTAAGCTTGAAGATGACATTGTCTCGGATACATCCTCCGTGTTGCGCCGAATCTTGGTGTCTCTTTCAACAGTAAGTCTTAACAGTTAAGAACACCCGGTATAAACCTAACTTCATTAAAGTTGGTAAGAAAAGTCCCATTAACTTCATAGGGTTAGGATTGCACCCACAGTAGTCCCTTGTTGTTGTTGAACAAACCTTTAAACCTGAAACTTGTTTTAGTAAAACTTGTTTGGATACAATGAATACATTTCGTCCAATCCTTCTCTCACTGAAGTAAGTTAAATCCGAATACCATTGAAGTCAGCGTTGCACTAGCAAAGAAAAGAATGGGGGAGCAATTGTGCAAATAATAGTTCTGCTCCTTTCTTTCCACTTTATTTTTTTAGCAGCTTTCCTCTGGTCGCCTCGATGTATATTTTTGTGCTGCTGCATTATTCTGTGCCCTCGACTGGACTCTACCATGCTGCGTGCTCCTGTGTTTTAAAGATGTATTCTCATGAGCATATCAGATTTGAGATTTTTACTCCTGAGGAATAACTCCCTTTTTCCACCTCTGTTTTCACAAGCAGAGAGTAGGGTTGGTTAACCTCCTCCATGCCCATGATCTCCCTCCTTTGGGATTTGTAGGTAACTCCTCAGGAGGAGAGCAAGGAAAATAGGTAGCAAGCAGGCAGTGGGTTTTCTTTGATGTGACGGCAACCACTCACAAGCGAGTAGCTGTTAGGTCTAAACATTGCCCTCAGATGAGAGGTGCATAGTGGCTCTAGTCTGTTGCTGCTATGCTCTTCCCCCTACACAAGAGCCAACAGGCCCATTGTGGGCCTGTCATGGTGTGGGCAAGGGGGTTGCACACCACTGTTGTGGGGTCTAAGCAGGACTGCACGACAGCTACATGGGACTCCACCCCAATACTGGACAGCTTCTGTGAGACGGGGCAACAGCTGAAGCTGGGGGCAGTGGACTGGAGACTCAGTTGCTGTTGTTGGGGAACTGCCAGTGATAGCAGCTGAATTGGCAGTGGGAAGTGGTGAATCCTCCTTTCCAGGCAGCAGCTCCCTTCTCCACACACAGCAGCCTGTAGGTAGGTAGTGTCTGGCTACCTATAAATGGTTATGTCTAAACGTTAGGGGGAAAAAACTCAACCACCCCCTTAGCTATGTATTCAGTATTGGCGCCTCCTGTGAGAGAGACTGTGATGGACACACAGGAAGTCCTGAATTTGCTGGGACAGCAGAGGGCTGCACAAAATGTATTCCCCCTCAACAGTTCACGCAAGCATGACCCCTGGAGTCTGAGCCTTCCTCCTCATTTTAACTCCACTTGGGAGACCCATGGGATTGGGAGTGTGTTTCTCCAGCTGATATCAAATGAGATCTGAGCGCACAACACATGTAAAGTGAGTCCTTAATTGTTAGCTTCTGCCTTGCAACAGTTTAACAGGCCATCACGCTGCCTTGTAAATAAACCTTCATTCCTGTACACTGTCACTTGTTTCAGATGTAAAGTTTGCTGGTCTCTTGTTTACCTGTACTAGATGAAATCCAATATTTCCCCCTCCTATTCAGGCAGGCAGAGACGAGCGCAACTATGTGGATGAGGGCCTTGCTCAGCAGGATGCTCAGGTCTGTAGTTCCTTATCCTAATATAAATAGTCAAAAGTATTTCTCTGTTTGCATATATTGGTGTTGGAAAACCTACAGGCCCTGGGCCAAATCTGCTCCCTTTCCAGTGGATCCAGCCCCCTCACCACCACCCTTAAGCACTGAAAGAGTGGTCTTGGGGGTGGGGAGAGGGGAAGGGAGTGGAGATGAGAGGATGGATTCATGATGTGGAGTCTCCTCTTGCACTGCCAATCCCCTATCTGGCCTATGGAGCCCTTACCCATTTTCAAAGTGGTATTCAAAAGGGAAAGGTTTCTCTGCCCCCGGCATGTATCTAACCAATAGACTCTAGCCTTCGCAGAAGAAGGGTGATTGCTGTAGCTGCTGTTTAATGTTACAATTAGCAAAATTCACAGTGGTCTAATGGGTGATGAACACAGGTGGTTTGGGGGTCATTGTGGCGCTTAGGGAGGGAAAGGAGATGCAGCAGTAGCCTGGGCGGGTTGGTGTGGAGGTGGGGATGACAACAGCAATACCCTTCTGTTTGTGAAACTTCACAGAGACCTTGGTAATGCTATTTAAATGAAGCTGGCTTCATCGCTGTGGTTGTCTCTACACTCCTAGTTCATCAGTTAGACTAAAGAAGTCTGCTTTGTGACAGACAGGCCCATTAGGTGCCAGTCAACTGATGGCTTCTAGCTTCCTTTAGTGCAGGGGTGGGGAACTTTTTCCCGCCCAGAATTCAATTGAAAAATTAGTAAAAGCTCCAGGGGCAACATGGGGAAGTGATGAGGGGACATGTCTATTTCTAGTCTTAAATTCACAAGATATTGAGTTTCTGAATTAACGCATGTTTTGATGAACCCGATTCTTCAGTGCCTGTATGAAGCTGGGGAGAAAAAGTGGGGGACCGATGAGGCGCAGTTCATGTCTATCCTCTGCACAAGAAACAAAAACCACCTGCTAAGGGGTAAGCGCACTTGACTATTTATCTTTTTAAAAGGCACATTTTTGACACCCAGATGTCTCTAGAATAAAGGTTCCCAAACTCAGGGTCAAGACCCTAAGTGCAATCACATCAATTGCAGATGGGGTCTGTAATCCTAATTTTGTTGTAATTCTATATTTTATAATGTCTTGGGATCACAGGATTATATTTAAGTCTTAAAATGGGGTCATAAACTAAAAGCCTAAGGGCTACTGCTCCTAGAATAAATGGGGTCCTCTTTCCAAAAGATACATGATGTGCCCTGAATGTCATATTGATAGACCTGTTTCATATAGGTAACTCTAGTTCCATGTAGAATCTTATCTTGCAATCCTTTAAAAGAATTCTCATGATCTGGGATTTTCATACAACTGGTTTGTCGTTCAGAGCTTGTGAACCATTGGGCCCTGGCATCTTCCCAATGGGCAGGAGTTTAAGAACAAATTTCTCACAATTCAGGAAATATGTACAGGCATTTAATAGGCCACAGGAGATGCTGTCCTAGTATATCTCGAACTTGAATAGTGACTCATGAAGCGTGAGCGGGTTGGTCTCCAATACTTATGGACAGAACACTCGCTGCCCTCTAGTGGCAGACCATTGCACCTGAGAAATAGCTATTCAACCAAATACATGAAACAGAAATTGACAAAGTACCAGTTACTTAATTAGCAAACCTATTAGAGTGGAAAATCTAGGTGGAGTTTCCACAATAACCTAATATCTTCTAATATATTCTAAAAGCAAGACTGTACCCAAACTCTTGATTTAACAAATCTATATATGACTGGCTAAGTCTTCATATAGTGCACTAAAAAAATGTGTTTAATTTTGCTTGAGGTTGATTCCTTGGTGTGTGTTTTTTCCAGTGTTTGATCTCTACAGAGGGATTGCCAATAAGGACATCACAGAGAGCATTAAATCAGAGATGTCTGGTGATCTTGAAGATGCCTTGCTAGCTCTGGGTGAGTGACCTTTTTAAATTTAGGATTTGTTATTCAATAGACATTCTTGCATGATGAGAGAGGATCATTTTTGCCATATTTGATGAACTGAAGCTTGATTATCTCCATATCCTTCCTCTCCATCACAGAGAGAGAACTCTTATAAAGTTTGCTCCACTCTGGTTTAGTGAGACCACCGTTTGTCTCGGAGCACACACCTTCACGTGGCTGTTTAGTGGTTCTCTCACACACACAGGTTCCCTTCCCCTTGATGTTTGCCTCTGGAAGGTGATTAGATTTTTGGCAAAGACCTTTATTTGGCTAGGCATTTAGCATGCGAAGATGGGGTACAGGTGTGGTTTTTTTAAAGGGAATTTTATATTTTTATACAGCATACATTTTATGGGATATATACAGTATATATTTTATCTGTCCTGAGCACGTAGCATGGGGCAATTTAAAAATCTCAGTAAATAAAACCAGACTCCACAAGTTACCCCAATGCGATACAGCAAGTGACATTGGACAAGGCGGAAAGTGTCCTGAGGTGTTAATTTTGTACTATTGACAATCGAGTTGCTTGTGAGGCTGGTATTTTGCTTCCTAGCATTGAACTTGGACAGCCAATGAGACTGCACTTCAAAGCAGGTGAATTTTGACAGAAATCAAAAGGCCTGGACTCTTGCATTCCATTACACAGTGCTATGTTTGGGAGTCTTATGGAACAACCTTTAATTAGACATTTCTCTGGGTCACATTGAAGCCCCAGTTTTGTAAATGGATATACAGACCGACCTGTACATCCATAGAAATTGCAACTGTCTTTCCATACTGATCCCATTGCAAGATGGGTGTGCTTAATAACTAGGCACTTAAGAAGAGTTTAATCAGTGGTAGTCCGAAAGATGCTGCTTTGAAACTTAGAATTGTAAAGAATGTCACTCTAACTTTGTCATCCTTTCTTTTCTCTTCATAGTAAAATGTGCAAGGAATAAGCCTGCATACTTTGCTGAAAGACTTTATAAATCCATGAAGGTAAATAACGTTTGAATGCATTTTTGTATTTTTTTAAAGAGAGGTTATTAGACTGGATTTAAGGACCACCACCATGGTAGTGGTCAAACTGAGCTACTCCACTGAACTTTTTCCCTCCACTTCTGTTTCAAAGCCTCTTTCAGCAGCATACCAAGGGGTTAAACTGACCTTACTGTTTATATGCTGGTAATCTGGAGTCCTGTCCTACTCTTAATCCAATGCATTTGGGATTATTCAGAAACTTTGGTTTCACCCACAAATTCTGGGTAGAACAGCTACCTAGGACATTGAAACCAGTGCGCAATATTTGAGGAAGTCTTCAATTAATTTGTTTTAGGGTTTGGTAACAGATGATGATACACTCATTCGAGTGATGGTGTCCCGTTCTGAAATTGACATGTTGGACATCAGGGCTGAATTCAAGAGTATGTACGGGAAATCTCTCTACTCCTTCATTAAGGTGAGTTTTGGTTGCTAGTAGCCAAGATAGTGATTTTAAGAGGAATCTAAAGTTTGGTACCTGAATTGTAACTCTAGCAGGGCATGTTAATTCCCTTTGCCTTATTTGATAGATAAAATGGGACTCAATCTGCACAATCTTCTCTTGCAGTTTTAATTGAAAGTCTTATTATGTGTCTTTCCTTTTAGGGTGACTCTTCAGGAGATTACAGAAAAGTTCTACTCCTTCTCTGTGGTGGTGAAGATTAAAGGGAGGAAAGAGAAAGTGGATCACATGGTTTTTTTTCCTTGTGTGTGTGTGTTTTTTTTTGTTTTGTTTTTAATCTTTAGGTAGCACCGTTAATATTAACTTGGTTTAGCTTGTGCCAAATAAAATCAATTCATGGTTTTTATTGCTTAGAGCACACAGTGGGGCACAAATTGTACCATTAGAACCAATCTTGCATTGTGCGCCTTGATAATATAGAGCATATAATACAGCTTGGCAATTCTATTATCATAGACTCTGAAAAACAATTCCCTTTGGAAAAATATTCAGTGTTCATTATTATCCAGACTTCCAGAAGCTTACTGCTGGGTTCTTCCCTGTGCGTAAGAAAGGTGACAAGGAAGCTGAAGTTTTAAACTTGACAATGATTGTAAGTATTAGAATACAGAACTAAACTAAAACCTATTGCTGTTCACCAGGCGTTTGCTCTTTTTCATCTTTAGAGAAATTGCACAAGAATATCACCCAGATGTGAGGGAGAGGACAACTTACCCAAAGTCATTAAAAATCCTACTGAAACTGTCTATATGTACCAGCGGTAAAACCCTTGATACCAAAAAGTTCAGCCAACTGCTGCTGAAGCTATTGAGACAGGAGGCTCAAGTGCAGAGTTTTTATAGAGGGAAAAACTATTCCCATTATACAGGGGATAGTGAAGAAATTAAACTTGATTTCCTAGTCTACATTTTATAAAGAGTAATCTGTGGACTGAATTATTCATCAAGGCGTATCTCTATCGGAACGTGTGTTCAGATCAACATTCCATATCACAATGGCTATTTGTGTCTGCACTATGTGAGATCCAGATACTTGTGTGTCCAGTTGGAAACCATGCTAACTTTGCTCTTTGTGCCTTTTCTAGAAATTGTGGGTTTGAAAAAAACCCCACAGTCCTATGTTGAAAACCCAATCTTTATGCTTTTGCATGAATTTTGTTGTAGCCCTCTTCAAAAAGCTTCCCCCTCGAGTGATTAGAGCCACAGCCCCATGTACTCTGTAACCAGGAAACCCAAAGTTTGCCAGCAGAAGGCCCAGATTTTCAAGCAGAATAAATTGTGCAAATTACAAGATTTAAATTGTGAATCTTTGTATGCAAAAGATTTTTTCAGCATGCCATTCCATCCATTTTGAACACGTGATATCTTATAAATCCTTGCAACGTGATGGGGAGAGCATTCCTCTCCCATAAGGGGTTGAGGCTCCTCCTCTTCAGCAACTATGGCAGAGAAGCACATTACATATGCCAGCTGCTACAAGTGCCCTGGAATATTTGCCAGCATCCCATTGGCTAACTGATTAGCGTTCCGCACTCAGGTGGGAATTCTGTCCTGGCAGCAGGAATTGCTGTAACAACTTGGTCAAATGCAAAATTCTGAAAAAATGCCTGTGACCACAGTCGTGTAGAATTCACAGGGCCCAAATTATGGAAATGGAAAGATGCATCTGCATTCTAGTTCCAGCTTTGCCTACTTACTTTGCTCCAAATCATCATGATGATGATGGTGGTGGCGTCGGTGGAGGCATGGACTTTGTCTGGCAGAGAGTTGGTAAAGCACTATGAAAACAACTTGTAATAAGAGAAGAACATTCACCAAGTTGGAACAAGCTCACCAGGGAGGGCATTCTACTGCTTCAAGTGTTTGTTTGTTTTTGTTTTTTTTAAAAAACCTTTATGGTACTCACTTTCTCTGTTTTAATAAACCAATTTGTGGTGTTACTGATGTGCAGGCTTTTCTATATGAGGTGATGTGTTGTAGGTACAACTGGATATTAATTAGCTTCTCTTATGCTCGAACTTGGGAGAAGGGCATATAGCATGGCAGGGTTGGGGAACCTCTGACCGATCAGCCAAAGCCAGCCTATGGCTGCTTTTATTGGGCTGCTTCCAAATGCTTCGATCTAACCCATGGATTCATTACCTACCCTCAAGCACTGAAAGAGTGAGCTCAGAGGGAAGGGATGGATGATCTGAAGCCCCACATCCATTACACACCCTTGCTCCCAACTCCTATGCAGCATATGGGCGTGTACAAGTTTTCAAGTTGGCCTGTGAATTAAAAGGTTCCCTGCCTCTGTATCTAGCGTAGCACCACTCCCCCCACAGTAATACCTGCACCTTGGTGCACAGTTTTTCTGGTGTGGTTTGCATTCTAGGCCTAGGCCGCATAGGAGTCCCCTTCTTTTCTCAATAGACAGAATCATAAGCTGGAAATGCCCAGGGCAGAAGTGGGCCAACTTTGGTAAATGGATGTGGCTCTAGCGATTAGGAAACTGCCTACTCCTAAAGGGCCTTGGGCCCTCCTGGGAAGAGTCTGAGCAGAGTTTCTCCTTTCACTCTCTTCCTTGGCTGAAGAGAGGCATGAGTGTGGGAGACAAACCTGGGTTTGTTGTGATCTCTCTTCTCATTCCTGCAGTTTAGCTCCCTCAAAATAATGCAGTGTAGTGTGCCTCCACCCTTCTTTAGTCCTCATCAGCACTATAACACCAGCACAACTTGCATGGACCCGTTTACCCTCTGCCTCTCTCTGTTCAAGGGGCTGTAGCTTCCTGCTCATTTATGCTCTTAGCTAAAAAGCAAGGTTTTTACTTTGTGCTTCTCATGATCTAGGGATCTAGGCCCCTTAGCATCTGTGGGCAGGTATCTTCCTTGGCAGGCTGGGGCTCTCTGGGGATGAAATGCCTCTTCTTTATGGAGCTGGTGCAGTTTCTTTGGTGAGGTTCACGCTCTGGGCCTAGGCCACAAAGAAGTCCTGCTTTTCCTGACAGGACAAACCTAAGGTGGACATTTCTAGGCCCTCCTGGGAAGATTCTAAGGCTGGCTGAGGAGAGGACATGAGTGGGTTTCCTGTGTTTACTCTGGACACCTCCTTCCAGAGTTAGCTCATTCTCTTCAGTGTCTTGACTTTTTTTTAATTCTTCTTTTCCTCCCAGGGACTAGGTTTTCCCTAGCCAGCCTGGAGGAATCCTTGTTTCCTCTGAGAGAGACGTCTACATCAGTGGTTCTTAAACGTTTGCCTTTGCAACTGCTTTTTGATTCTGAAACTTGACTATAATGCAAATTCGATAACACATCGTTCACGACTGCAGCTCCATCAACAGCCAGTGTGACCAGAAGTCATGACTTCTGGTCGACACAGCAAAAGGCTGTGGTTTTATCAGCAAAGCCACATAAGTTAGCCCCTCTACTACTAATAATTTCTATAGTGCTACATAACTGTTCTTCATGAATGCAGGTTCCTGCCCAGTGGGCTTACAGTCTAAGATGGACAAGGATGAGGGGAACACACAGGGAAAGACACACAAATTTCCATCTTACAGATGGAGAACTGAAGTCACTCAGTGAGTTTATTGGCTGGGGTGAGATTTGAACCCTGAACTTCTAGGTCCAAGTCTAGCACCTTATCCACTACACCACACTGCCTCAGTGCCTCAGGGGTATCCATGGCAGGGGTGGGCAAATTTCCAAAGCCCAAGAACGGCATGCCAAAATCTTCAATGAGTGAGAGCCACAATATGCTTTACCCTGATCACATTTTCGCCCAATCCCTAAGACAGAGCATCATGGCTTCTCCCAATCCCCATCAAAACTTTGCGCCTCAGGTAGTTTATTGAATCCAGAAAGTGGCAATAGCAGCTCAGGGCACACCACCTCTACTCCAGCACCAGTGGAAATGTTACTTGGATTGGATTCTCTTTCTCCTGAGGGATCCACATGGACATGCCCCCAGGCTGCTATGTCTAACAAGAGCTGTAGTACAGATGCCCAAGAGTTGCATGTGGTTTCTGAGCTGCCATTTGCCTCCCTTTGTACTATGGATTTGTTCTCATAAACACGGGTGGTTCCTCTGCTTCTGTTGCCACTTCCACAAGCAGGAGAAACCAGAGGTGAACTAGCTCATTCCTTCACTTGGTCTTCCTGTTTGGGAACTCACAGGTGACAGCCAGCAGGGAGAGCTCAAATATGCAGCAAGTGCAGTTTTGCCAGATGGAGGTAAATTTCCTTCAGTGCAGGCAAATTTTATGTGGGAAGAAATTTGGGGGGAAATTCCATTGCACTAACTAAGATGCACACTAACCCTGAAAAGGTGTTTTACAGGAAGGGGAAACTAAGGAATCCAGCTGCCCCTTCCCCTCCTGCACTAGACATTGAGGAGTGTCTGTTGATCCAGTCTCCTACCAAGGGTGTTTTTAGACAAGCACCTCCCCACCCGCTAGCCAGCAATCACCCACCTATCATGCATGTTGCAGGGCAGCATAGAGTACCAATGCAGCCCTGCAACATGCATGGTGGAGGGGTTGGTAATGTGTGAAGAGGCATCCCCAGCGTTGCCCCTTCTCCCCATAAAACCTGATTGGGGGCTGCATGACACAGCCATTATGGCAGGGGGGCAGTGATGGTGGTACTTTAAGTCAGGACGCTAGACAGTTTTTCCTTGCAGGCAGCACAACTGGAGTACTATGCATAGTTCTGAACTCGGCTGGACGGAATGTCGGAGCAGTCCGTGAATCCATAAGGCAATGTCTTCTAGCAATATCTTCTACTAGTTTGGGGAGAGGCCGTAAAAAGGAAATATGAGTACTTGCAATTTTTTTTGCCTCCAGCTCTGTCAAAGCAGATTCAGATAAAGCAGCTAGCAGCAGCAACAAGAGTAACAGCAGTAATCTGAATCAATCTACAACTGTGAGACTATTTCAAATGAGAGTGAATCAAAATGATTCGCAGATCTGTAGTGTGGGTGGTGGGACCTACTGAATACATATGGGAGTGCCCTTTCAATTAATCTCAACCTTGTTCACACAGAGATGAAGTTGATCAAAACTGATCTTTTGAACAAGGAAATAATGCTTGAGTTGAAAGTAGCTGTTTCTGCTAAATTCTATCCAAACTTCTCAAGACTTCTGAAATTGGCATTTACCTTCCCTGTTGGCACAGCCACCTGTGAAAGGTAATTTTCTGCCATGCAATGTATTGGATACTGGCCACAATGGGCCAAGAGAGAATGTCTAGTTTGTGTTTACTAACTTTGAAAGTGACATTAGCAGTGATATCTTGAGCAGGTCACTGATGCCTATGCCGTGAAGTCCAGTTGCCAGATCTCATTTTATTGAACTGGAATGATTTGTTATTAATAAGAAATATAAGGGATGATATATTTGTTGTTAATAGGAAATGTAAAGTACTTAACTGGCCAGAAATTTATTAATCATATGCTTAATGGTAGGTCCTAAACACTGCAATTAAACTTTATTGTTGGGGTGGTCTTGCACAAGCACAACACAACACAAGCACAACACCATTTTAGCCTCCCCAAATTCCAAACTCACCTGCTGCTTATGGACACAGAGAATCATTAGAGGATTCGATTTGTCTGTTTACCAGAAGCTACAAGTGCTTCACAGAGGCACAGAAGCCTTAATCTTATGTTGCTGATATTGACGTTTATCAGGAGTAAGACAATAACCAAGTAGTAACACCCCTTAGATTGCTCGCTAATGCTTCTCTTATACTGTCTTATCCTTCAGGATCCCCCTTCTCCACTCAAAACTTAACTAGGCAAGTGCACCTGCTTAGCTTCCACTTGGATGTATCCCTGTCTCTCCCTATGTTCCCCTTCCCTACACTTGAGTATTATTGCTAAAAACAAACCAGATACATGAGTCAACAGGGAAGACTCTAACCTCAGACAGACATAGGTGAAATCCTCAAAACTGGCATAAGCAAGGGGTAGATCTCAAATGCAAACCAAGTAGATCTGATCCAGATATATAGAACCCAAGAGAAAAGAAAGACAGCTGGAGAATGTCATATTAATGATGAACTGGGTGAGTTGTTAAATTTCCAAGGCTTAATATAAGGAACTCCAGGCCTTGTCAGTATTAAACAATCTTAAATTCTTGGTTTCTTCCAAGACTGCTGCACTGATCAGAGAAACAGTGAAATAAGGTAAGGGCTGGCTTGAATGGTGCAAGAACATAAATAGTGTCATACTGGGTGGGTCAAACCAAACAGCACTTATCTCCGATAGTGGCCAATCGCGGTCACTTGGAAGAAGTATCCAACAGGTCACAATAGGGTGATCCATTCGCTATTGTTCACTACCAGCTCCTGAAAGAAAGGGTGTTAACGGACCTCACGATGACGTGTGTCCCACTTGGCGGCGGGGTGGGTGGGGGATTTCCCCCAGACAGGTGAGCTCTGGCCCCAGGAACAAACAACCCTGCAGCCTGACCCAGCCAGAGGGAGGGGACAGGGAGTGACCTACAGCCTGCTGTTGCGCCCCCCCGCCATGATGGGCAGCCATGGCTGCCATAGCAACCAAGAAAAATTGTCCTGGTGTAGAAGCAAGTTCTCTTCTGTTTGCTTGATGGTACTGTGTTCCAGGGAAGAGAAGGGGAAAAGCAGGAATAAACCCACATACGGGGTATCATAAACAAAGATATGTTTTAATAAATGCCCCCTCTTAAGCGGGGGAATAAATGGACATATATACAGCTGTAATTTACAGTATAGGTAGGGTGTAGGGTTCGCTGGTCTGGAATGATTTACAAATACATAAACCATAAACCAACTAGAACCCAACACAAACTTAAAACCAATATAAAACAATAATAAAAAACTCAAATGCGTTTTGGGGGTATTCCAAGCCCCTTTCTCAATGGGAATAAATGACATACAAAATGAAATATAAACTGGCCAGATGAGCGCTGTCTGTAAATAGATAAAGGAAGGAACAAAAATGATTATATTTTTGCATGTAAAAAGACTAGATCTATAAAAGATATCTTAGTGCATACTGATATGACAGCTTCATACGTGACCTAGATGCTTGTTACCATCAAGTTCCATACCACTAGGTCATTTTAAATGTGGAACCTGTGCAGCCTGCAAACTCAGTTTGTCCATCAAAGAGTTCACCAATCTTGTCACTAATAGGAGGTTTCAAATAAAGCGTTTCCCCAACTGTAATTCCATCAGTGTCATCTACCTGGTCTTGTGTCCTGGTGATTTGATATATGTGGGGACTACTTCCAGGAAGGTTAAGACTAGAATATTTGAGCACTGTAGTAACATCAGAAGGAAAGTGATGCAGGAACCCCTGGTAGCCCATTTTTCAGAATTCCAACAGAAGGAATGGGTGTATAGAGATAGTCCAATCCAAGTTAGGTGTTAGAGATCAGTTAGGGAGGAGGGAGTCTTTTTGGATCTATACCCTAAACACGCAGACACCGGGTGAGTTGAATGAAGATATTACATGGTCTGCCTTTCTGTGATTTCCTCATGACTTTTCTCTCCAGTTTTTGTTCATGTTTGTGAGGTGTGTAGCCTGACTTTTGAGTTTACAATTAGATTCATGATAACCGGGTATCCTTTTTTGTTTGTCCTGGTGCTTGAGCCAGGAGGTCAGCATAGCTATATAGGACATGGGAATAGGCTTTTATGGCAGAGTCTGTATGGTGTAATAAATCCTGTACATCACTGTATACATTTAATTAGTGATTTGGAATACTGAAAAATATATAGATATTTCTCATATTTTGGTTTGACAATGTAAGTGGGATCATGCAATACAGGTTATGCATGCCCACATTTAGGAGCAGTAATTTTCCTGCAGTATATGACATTTATGAAAACTGCCTTAGTGAGTGGGACAGCACACTGGTGATAATGAGTCCATGTAGATATATAGGTCACAGTGGTGATCAAGTATGAAGATTGGACCTAAGTATTAAGAGGGATCAAGCAGTTTGGGCCAAATGGAAGATACAAGTGTATACAGATGCAGAGATTACAGCTTGATGAACATACACCAGAACCAGAGAAAAAAGAGATGTGAAGAACAGATGAATACCACCTGTGTGCGATTACAAATGGGAGGCTAGACCACCAGATGGTGACTGTTGTCTAAGAGCGCCTATAAGTAGGTGTGGTAAAAGACTAGATCACGTGGCTACATACAGCGCCACCTGTTGCAGGGCTTTAGAAAACCAATAGGCTTGAGATATTCACATGGTAAGTGAAGCACTGTCTGCATTTTGTAGGATTTTGTGAAGGAGGGAAGATTAGTTTCCCTGGGAAAGTCAGTCTGATAATACAACAAACACTTAGGTTGCTGTTTACCCGCAGCTTAAAAAGAAAAGAGTGATAACTGCTGGCACTTGATTCCTGAGATGGGATAGCTCTGCTGTGTCAGCTGTTTAGGGTAAGGACAAACAGTGGCAAAAATGGCCTAAACTATAGGTCTTTGTGATGTTTGTTGGCTATTTTTATGAGGGGATGAAATACAAAAGAATATAATCATTTTTGTTCCTTCCTTTATCTATTTACAGACAGCGCTCATCTGGCCAGTTTATATTTCATTTTGTATGTCATTTATTCCTATTGAGAAAGGGGGTTGGAATACCCCCGAAACGCATTTGGGTTTTTTATTATTGTTCTATATTGGTTTTAAGTTTGTGTTGGGTTCCAGTGGTTTATTGTTTATGTATTTGTATGGCATGTTCTGTAAATCATTCCAGACCCACGAAGCCTACACCCTACCTATGCTTAAGTTACAGCTGTATATATGTACATTTATTCCCCTGCTTAAGAGAGGGCATTTATTAAAACATATCTTTGTATGTGGGTTTATTCCCGCTTTCCCCCTTCTCTTCTGTTTGTTTGTTTGGTGCCATAGAAACCACCCATGCCGGAAGGAGCTAGGGCTGGGAATAAAGTGCTCCTGGCCACCGTCGCTGTGGCCAGACAAGATTGAGGGGATGGTGGTTGGCCAGTCGTCTGATCTGGAGGGGATTGGGACCCGTGTTGTTGACAGGGTCTGACCCCCTCTGGTCAATTGGGTTCACACAACCTCTGAGTTCTTCTGGACTATGAGCCTATGAGCAGAGGAGCCTGTCTGCTGGCATGGGTGGCTGCCCTGGTTCATACGGGCAGGGGATGCGTGGGCACCCATTGCCATGCAGTTTTTCG
>QEPC01010062.1:40485-55986 GCA_003113815.1 Sphenodon punctatus | reverse complement strand
TAAACTGGCTCTATGTCGCAATCTGTCAGCTTCAGCGTGAGAACGACGCCACCGTCGCTCCATCCGTTGCCGCTCTAGCTTCAGGACCCGCAGCTCCTCAGAGAACCAAGGAGGCCTGCCGGGCCGCCGCCTGGGCAACGGATGTCTGGGAGCCGTTTGATCGATGGCCTCAGTTAGCATGATGTTCCAAAGCTCAACGAGGTCAACGATGAGACGGTCATCAAGGTCAGAGGGTAACTCCCCCAGTGCATCTAGAAACCGTACTGGGTCCATCAACCTCCGGGGGCGGACCATTCTAAAAGGTCCCACACCCTGCCGGGGGCAAACATGCGCTAGAAGGGAGGTCTGCAGGAGGTAATGGTCCGTCCATGACAAGGGCATAGTTGTTATTTCCCCCATTAATGGAGCACCCGCCTCAAGGCCAGTGCAGAACATGAGGTCCAAGGTATGTCCTCCAAGATGTGTCGAGCCGATGACCCTCTGGGACAGGCCCATGGTTGCCATGAACTCATGCTTGGCACCCCCAAGCACAGCGTCGGCGTGAATGTTGAAGTTCCCCAGGACTATCGTCCTGGAGGACCGCAACACCACCTCTGACACTGCCTCTGCCAAAGCATGCAGGGAGGCTGCTATACTGGTAGGTGCACGGTATACCAGCAGCACTCCCCAACTGTCCCCTGCCCAATCAAACACAAGATGGAGACCTTCATTATCTATCATATCCCACACTGGATACCTGTTATACCCCAATTGCACAGGTCAACTCCAGGTTGAGGCTAAAATGCAAGAGCACAACAGGAGGTGCAGCAAGGAACACTCAGATTCTAACCCCAGGGCCAACAGCCATGTCCTCTGTAGCTCAGATCACATCATTGATATTACTATGGCAGTTCTATGACCCAGGAAACGGGGGGAAAAGTCCCTCACCTGCTTCTCAGAGGGGTCTGGGAACACACGCAGAATGCCTGGATGACAAAGAGTGCTATATAGGTGCCAACCATGAACAAGCATTCAACCTCTTGGAGCAAGCCTCTTGCCATTCCCTTTTCCAGGATTCAGGTAAAGCTTCCTCCTCTTCTCCATCATAAGTGAACAGAGCACATAGACGGCAGCAGCACCACCTAGTGGCCTACATACTACACTGGTTTACCAAAGAACATTTCCAACATGGCTAGTTCACACAGCAATTGCAATTGGGAATTTCTCAGGCATATCTACTTCAGAAGAAGGGAATTTTCTAGAAGTATCTATAGTCCTTCCTCCTCAGCATGCCTTTTCGACTAGCTCTTTCCATTAGGAAGAGCCAATGGTGGCCCTAAAATGGGCTTGTTTCAACTGGCTGCTGCATCTCCCTTCCAGCTGGTTCATAGCTAGGTTTCTCCCTCCTTATTGGGGAGAGACCACAGGTTCTATGTGCATTTCATTTGCAGGGAACTGTCGTTTGCTTAAGTGGCTTCACTAAGCTCATCAGCTACACACATGTAAACCCTGATTTCCCAAGCCTTAGCCCACATTACCACTCTAAGGGCAAAACCCTGCTCCCACCCAATAGAAGCTGTCTCACTGATTTCCCTTCTCTGCGCTCCTCACAGTAAACCATACCTGGAAGTCAGGATTAGGCCCCTTACTGAAGTCATGCCAAATACTGCCAATTGTCATCAGACCCACAAATTCCAGGCTTGGACACTTCTTGATTATATGCTCCACTGTTGCCACGGTTTCCCCAGGTGGGAGGCCATGCTTACCTTAAAAGACACAACCCAACAATGAAATCACACATACAACAGGATTCTTACTAGGAGAGTCCCAGTCACAGGCTGTCCCAAGAACATGTCTTTTGTCTTAAATTTAAACCACATCTTAACAACCTATGGACCCACAACTCAAAGGAGCACAAAGGTGCAGTCATGCAGAGGTACACAATAGCCAGGCACTAGGAGGGATAGGATGAGCAGCCAACAGGCAGGTACTGGGGCCTTTCCAGAGGTTTGCAAAACCTCTAATGCATTTGCCATGGCACCTCAGCATTGCCACCCTGGGCACTTCCCCAGTCAAGGAACATTACATATACTCCCCTTATGTCAAGGGAGATGCCAATATGTTCCTGGTTTATCTTCCAACTTCTAAAAAACCCACCTCTGCCCTTTTCAAATGCAAGACTCTGCGTCTCAGCAAATAACTGGTCAGGTGCTGCTTGGCAGATCAGCAGCCCTCCTGACCTGACACGGACGTGCAATGGAGTCTGAAACCAACATTTTCCTCTTTGTTCCCTGGCAGAGGCCAGCGCAAGGAGGAATACTGTAAAGCTAACAAAGAANTTCGAGCGGACCGCGCAATCTCCCCATTTTCCTCGTCGGAGGACGGGGCGGACATGGCGACGGCTTCGGCCTCCCAAGCCTCCCCTTTGAACCTGGCATCCCCGCTGTACACGGGAGAGATAGAGGTGGACCCTAGGTTCCATGGTTCCCCCTATCAACCTCCGTCCCTTCAGTGGCTGGAGGAGACACGTCCACGGGACCAGTTCCAACAACGGACGGAGGACCCCACCCTCCAGTTTTTAAGGCAGCAGGAGGCAGACAGGAAGAGGGACAATACCGTCCTTGTGGCCTGCCTGCAGCAACTTATACAGGCCATGGCCTCGATCGCCGGCCGCGACGCTAGATCTTCCCCTCGACGTCGGGGGAGAGATGCAACTAAGCACACCACGACGTCGACATGTAAAGCCACGACGTCGGCAGCCCCACCCTCGACTTCCCAAACACATGCCCAGCGTCCCAGGCCTCAGACTCCACCCAGACGTCGAGAGCCATCGATGTCGCCAGACAGCCAACCAAGGGGCCAGTCTCCACCTCGACGTCGATGTCGACGTCGAGACATTTCGACGTCGCAAGAGCGGACCCGCGAATCGCCTCCCGTCTCTCCGGCCACTCTGCCGAAGTCGACGCCGCCAAAGCCGGCATCGCCCTCCCCAAGGCCTATGACGACGCAAGATCTTCCCGATGCAGCTGCACTTGATATGGCGGCCATCTTTAAACGCCGTATGGAAAGGCAACGTAAGAAGGCGGCGCGCCGGAGACGGTACAAGGCGGCCTTGCTCAAGGCATTGCCGGCCCGGGTTAATCCACCAGGATCAGCCGAGGAACTCGACCCACCACAGGACGAGGAATCCCATACTGAGCACGACGTCGCGGCAGAGCTCAACGTCACGACCGACAACAAGCCCGGGGACCCTGACTCTCTTTCACTCCCACCATCGGATGATGTTTTAGCCGCGCCGCCTTCTCTATCGACACAAGAACATAAGGAATACCAGCGGCTCCTCAAGAGATTTACGGAGGCTCTGCATATCACCACCGTGCCAGTGGTTGAACAAGAAGAAGACCCGGCGTATTCCATGGTGGACAAGCCTGTCCAAGCCAAACTAACCCTGCCACTCTTTCACAAGCATGCCTCAGAGGCTGAAAAACTGTGGCTGACCCCAGCCTCTATCCTGCTGGTGTCGCCCACTAATAGTTCCTACTATATGTTCCCACCTGATAGTGCTTCCATTTTCTTCAAGCACCCCGCNGTTTGGAGTGTGGTTATCATGTTTGTCCCTAGTACAAGACAGAAAAAAGACAAAGCAATTAAGATGATCCCTGTTACTGAACCAACTTCTGCGAGTAAGCATGCACAAGCTTCCAAGTGACACAAAGCTTTTCTTCAGGAAGGAAAAGCTTGGACACTTGCATTGTTTGCAACCAGCTCCTTACTGGAATTCCAGATTTCTCCTGCTTCAAAGGGAGATGCTTCAAGGAAAAAACAACAAGCATTTAAAAAGAGTCTCCTTTGAAGTTCTACACTCTGCCCCTCCAGCAACCAAAGACCAATTGCAAATGACAACAGGGAGAAATGCATCCACGTATGTAGCTTTGGTGAGCTGACTAAGCTTCCCCAGCGAAGACAACGTCTTGTGCTTTTCTGCCACTAAATGCAACAGGAATAAGAGCTGGAAGCAGGGGGAGGGTAGTGTTAGTACCAAGGGCAGGTGAAGAATATTATTGCCCACTTTCAGGAGTCAAGGCAGGCATGAAGAGGGAAGGAAGGAAATCCCCACAAGTTTAGGGGGGGAAAAGAGAAGGGGAGGCACTCTGGGCATCAGTGGGAGGCCAGTTGGTGAAAGAGAGCAATAAAATCAGAAGTAAAAGAAGGCAGAGTAACAACAAGATAAACCACCCCGCCACACACCCCAATATCCTCAGATCCCCACACAAGCCCCTATCAAACAAACCCCAGATAAATAACTCAAAAAACACCTCCTGCCCCCTCAAAATGACACCAGACACCCCCAATTAACATCCCACTCCGCTAGGCAAGCACACCCACCCAGTCACCCCCCTGCTCCCATTATCTAAACAACGCCCTGCTAAACAGCCAAGCACCCCCCAAACACCCTCGGCACCGCAAAATGCCTGTCCTGGGCACCCCACATAGCCTCGCGCTCCTCTAGCCACCCCTGCTCCCCCAAGTCAAGAAACCACCCCTTGGTCAGGCGAGCACCCCCCGCCTCCCTCCCTCAGCGCGATTTGGGGGGTGGGGGTCAAGATCCTAGCAGGGGCCATAGGGGGGAGGGGTGCCAAGTCTCAGCTCTCCCCTAGACTCTGGCACCCCCTTCCCGCAGCCCAGGGCACCTCCTATGCTTAAGGAGCCTCCTTACCTGGGGCCTCCTGGCCGCTGCCTGCTGTACCATCTCGGTGACCGTCTTAAGCGCGGGGCCCAGCCCTTCCCTNGAGGGCCCCTTCTTCTGCCAGGTGCTGTTCACTTTGTCTGCCAGCTTCACAGAATCCACTGTTTCCAACATATACAGGTTGGGGACAGCTAGAAAGGAAGGTGGCAGAATCTGAGAAGGCAGGCAGTCACAATGAGGACAGTCTCAACCCAATTTATACCCCCATGTAAGCCACAATGGCTCGTCAACATCTGTACAGCGCAGTGAAGACTTAAAGTGTTGTAAAGGCATTGCATAAGAGACAGCACTCCGCTTCATGGTAATCTACAAAACCACAGTAAGGCGCAAGACAATATGTAAACTGCAAAATAAGTAAGAATTGTTGAGTTTGCAAGGTGTTTTAGAAGCAGTTTATTCAAGCTATGGGAGAGCCCTTAGATCCATGAGCTGCAGAGGTATTGAGGAAGCTTGAAGCATTCCATTTACAGCCAGTTCTGTTTACTTAGGGCTTGGCGTTCTACTCTTGCTATGCTGGTATAAGAGGATTGTAGTTTCTTTGGGATTCATTTACTTCTGTTGCTTATTCCTCACTAACGATGCAAGTCAGAAAACATTTCTGAAAAATCATGGGGTATTTTTCTGGGAAATTGTTTCCTCTTTGGCCACAAACATTTCCTCTTCAATCTACTCTTTTTCCTGATATGCAGATTTCCATAGCTCTCCCTCCCCATTAATTCTCTGTGCTTTCTTCATGCTTCTGCGCTTCCAGCTTAGAGCCCGTAAGGGCGATGGGTGCTGCTGTTAGCAGACAGAAAGAGACCTAATGAAAAAATACTGGGTAAATGAGTTTTGGTGAAGTTGCCAAGCCATAAACACAACACTTTATCCATAAAAATTTACAACTCTACTTACAAGAGCAAGCCTCCGAGATCATAGCTGCTAAGCCGCAGGACAAACTAGCTAACCCACAACTATGCTCCAGGGAGCACAGAGACAGTATTGGCTCCATGATGGTCACTATGGATGGAGCTTCAGTTATTCTTTATGGACATAAATCAGAGAACTACTTTAGTACCTTTTAGAGCAATTGAAATGCAAGCGGATTTGAATCACAGGCCAATTGAAAAGCCAGTGGCAGGTCAATCTACTTGCTTCTCACAAATGGAACAAACCAAAATAGCCCTCTTCTTTTTCATGTCTATCCTGCCAAGGTCAAAAGGGATCCAGCACAGAGAGTACATGGGATCTAAGAACAAACCCAAAATATATAAGATTTTAGGACTGCTAAAATGCTATTTTCTGCACTAAACACAGAAAATCCAGACTGGCTTAGACTCACGGTTTATCCAGATCAGAGTCCTATCTCTGATAGCAACCGTTGCCAGCTGTAGAAGATGCAAGACCTTTCAGCTAATCTGCACCCAGGAAAATTTCCCCTGACCTTCACTAGCTTAAGGTTAGTTTTTGCCTTTCAACATTTGGGGGAGGGGGAGAAGAGTCTAATTGTTAGCTCTTCCATAACCTCCTGAAGCCCTCCTATAAAGAGATGAACACTTTTTGAATCCTCCTGGTCTCTAATATCATGCAGCGATGAGCTTCACAGGCCAAGTANGATGGTGGACACAGACCAATTTTAGATTTGAGATTTGTAAATTTATTTGTCCAGTACAGAAAATTTAAAATGCTCACACTGACTGCCCTCCGTAACTACTTAAAGGTTGGCCAATGGTATGCTGCCATTGACTTGAAAGATGCTTACTTCCATGTAAGATTACACCCTGCATCTCGGCCTTTCTTTAAGTTTTGCCATAAGGGCATTCATTACCAATTCTCTTCTCTCCCCTTTGGTCTCTCATCAGCCCCACGGGTATTTATTAAGGTAATGGCCCCGGTTGTGGCTTTCATTAGAAAGCAAGGTATATATATCTACCCCTATCTGGATGACTGGCTGATTGTAGCTGACTCGCCAGTAGCCCTAGAGAGCGCTATCGACACCACAGTGGGCTTGTGCAGAACCTTGGGGATTTCTATTAATCTCCAAAAGTCGCATCTTATACCATCACAGAATATACCATATATTGGTGCTGTCATTGATTCCACCAAGGGGAAGTTATTCTGCCCTAAGGAAAGATTTGATGATATCTGTGACATGGTGCAATTGATTTCAAGACACAGGAAACAACCTGTCAAACGTTTCCAACGACTACTGGGCCTTATGGCTTCTACCACGTCCACTACCCCGTTTGCCCGTCTCTTTATGAGACCCCTGCAATTGTGGTTACTGAGGGTCTTTGACCCGTTGTCAGACCCGCCCAACAAAAGGATCAGAATCACTAAACAAATTGTTGATTCCTTATTGGTCTGGACTGACAGCAAATTTGTCTTAGCTGGGGTACCATTCAATTACCCAGTTTCTAATTGTGTAGTAACTACTGATGCTTCCCTCACAGGGTGGGGAGCTCATCTTGGAGAGGAAGACATTGCCGGTACCTGGAGCGACAGCCAGAGGGTCCTCCATATCAATATATTGGAGACTATGGCTATTCGAAAAGAGCTCGAATATTTCCACCAACAGCTCCAGGGTCAAGTGGTGACGATTGCTTGCGACAACCTAACGGCAGTCTGGTATATAAACAAACAGTGGGGTACACAGTCACCGGACCTATGTTGCATAGCAGGTCAGATAACACACAACATGTACCTCATAGCAACGCATGTGGCGGGGAAAGAGAACTCGAGGGCAGATGTCCTCAGCCACCTCAGCCAAGATCACCACGAATGGCAACTGTCTCAGCGGGTGTTCCACGACTTGACCTGACGTTGGGGACTCCCGACAATAGACCTCTTCGCAACACTGACATCCACCAAATGCAAAAACTTTGCATCACGAGCAGGGCACGACCCGGCATCTCTGGGGGACGCGTTCTCCCGCTTTGCTACGCGTTTCCTCCTGTTCCCTTAATGTCCAGGGTAATACACAGAGTTCTGACGCAAGGGGCCAATCTTATCCTCGTTGCTCCTTACTGGCCTTGCCAAATGTGGTTTTCGGACCTCCTGAAACTGTCGTCAGCCCACATTCAGTTGCCCGACTCTCCCAACCTCCTGTGCCAGCCACAATGGTGCAGGGAGAGCATTCCACACCTCAACCTCCATGCATGGAGGATATTAGCCTAGATCCAGCAGATAGATTGTTGCTGGTTCTCAACAGTGACATTAAGGAATCCACTAGGAGGTCTTACCAGTCTAAGTGGAAGAGGTTTACTTATTGGCTGTCGCTTAATTCCTTGTCGCCAGAGCACCTGTCGGTACAAGTTGTCTTGCGATATCTTTTACAATTGGCGGAAAAGGGCCTCTCATTGCCATCCATTAAAGTGCACCTGTCGGCTATCTCCAAACAGGTAGCAGTTGCAGGTAACACCTCCTTGTTTTCCCACCCTCTCATTAAGGCCTTCCTTAAGGGAATTAACAACCTGTTTCCCCCTCATAAGACCCCACTCTCATCGTGGGACTTATCGCTGGTGCTTGACTCATTGATGTCGCACCCTTATGAGCCAATAGACAGTGCAAGTCTGTGGGATCTCACTGTTAAGACTTGCTTCCTGGTGGCGGTGACCTCCCTCCGCAGGGTCAGTGAACTGTCGGCGATATTTATACATGAGCCATATCTCCAAACGTTCCCGGACAGGTTGGAGATAGCAGCTCACCCGTCGTTCATACCTAAACAGGTCTCTAGATTCCACCTGGCACAGCGGATCGTTCTCCCTCAGTTCTACCCACCGCCGCACGAGACTGACGCTGCGGCTGCAGCGCACACATTGGACGTGAAGAGGGCTGTCCTGACATACCTCGCTCGCACTTCTGACATCAGACACTCGGACAACCTGTTTGTCTCCCCATCCCCTTCGGCGCTGGGGAAAAAGGTATCATCGCAAACTATTTCAAAATGGTTAGTCCATGCAATACTGTCGGCCTACAAGTTAAAGGGCCTCGACCCACCCCCCAACATCAGGGCACATTCCATTCGGGCTACGGGAGCCTCAACAGCAGCATTTGCCAATATATCTCCCCAAGAAATTTGCAGGGCTGCAACTTGGAGCTCACCGAGTAATTTTATTAAACATTACTCTGTTCATCTAGCCTCAAGGGAGCTTACAGCTATGGGTCAGACCATTCTTGCTACTGGCCTTTCAGAATGAACTCTGTATACTAGGCATACTGTACATATGTTATTCGGTCAACTGTTTAAATTATTTAATTATTAAACGCTCTGTTGCGAATTACACTCTAACGTGTCTCCATTCAAAAAATTCCCCACCTCCTTGGATTATGGCTTGGTACTCTCCCATTTGTGAGACTGGGAGGAGCCACTCGAAGAAGAACAGAGGGTTGCTACCTTGTAAACAAGGTTCTTCGAGATGGCTCCGACCATTCTCACAAATACCCGCCCTTCCAGCCCCGCGTGGAATTTTTCTCATGCAAATTCAGGGTTGGAAGGAACTGTGGGTTACAGGGGGACGGTGCCTTATATAGGGTGCGGGCGCGTGCACGCCACACGCTTAGCTAATGAGCTTGGTAACTGCCGATAGGAGAAGGGCGCGCAGGCGCAAACCCATTTGTGACAATGGTCGAAGCCATCTCGAAGAACCTTGTTTACAAGGTAGCAACCCTCTGTTCTTCTTCGAGTGGCTCCTCCCATTCTCACATATGGGTTTGCGCTTGCGCGCCCTTCTCCTATCAGCAGTTACCAAGCTAATTAGCTGAAAAGCACGTGACGTTCACGCGCCCCCACCCTATAATAAGTACCTTCCCACCCAAGCCCACAGTTCCTTCCAACCGCTTCGCGGCTTATCTGTAGTTACCAGGTTAATCATGTCTACAGTTAGACACTCTTTTAAGAAATGTTTGTCCTGTGGCCGCAAAATGACCACAAAAGATCCTCACGGACAATGTTTAATATGTCTGGGGACTGGACACGATACTACTGAGTGTCCAGAATGCTCCACACTCAAGCCTAAATCCTTGAAGGAACGGGCCATCAGACTTCCTGCCCTCTTCAAGGAAATGGAAGAAAAGGAGAAAGAAAGTAAGTCGGCTAGGCGCAGATCCCGCTCCCCTTCGCCCAAGTTGCCCAGTATTGGAGCGGAAGAGACTATTTCCGCGGGCCTCAGTGCCTCGGCCGCCTCGGGTCACAGTTCACCTCGACCTTCCACATCAAGGCCTAGAGACTCTCTATCTCCCTCTCCCAAGAGGAGTTTATTGGAGCACGGGCCAGAGCCTGCCATTTTGGCGGTTCGCTCTATGTCCCCGTTGTTGTCCTCGGACGAGGAGACATTCCTTGCGGCGGCTTTGGCCTCGCAGTCTTCCCCTCTACGTATAGGGTCGCCTCTCTACACCGCAGAGGAAGAGGTGGATCCGAGATTTCAGGGCTCACCCTATCAGCCCCCTAGCCTTCAATGGCTAATGGCACCTTAACCCTCGTGCCCTCGACCTCGAGCACAGCCCGACAGAGGCCAGCAGGACGAAGGACTTACCTTGAAGTTCCTCAAACAACAAGAGGCGGAAAGGAAGAAGGATAACACTCTCCTCATTTCCTGCCTTCAACAATTAATAAAGGCTACAGTGGAGAAATTAGCACACACACCTGCTCAACATTCGTCGCAGTCTCCCTCACCTCCCCCTAGAGGTCGAGATCCCTGACATCGAGCTACAACGTTGACAACTACAGCGCCGACGTCGATAGCACCACTCTCGATGTCGACAGAACCTCACGAACCCGAGATACCTGCTCGTCGACGTCGACCGACATCGAGAGACCGGCGCTCGACGTCGAGACAACCTAGAGCTGACCCTTCGACAACGTCGAAGCCTCCTGCATCTACTGAAGTCCACGACAATGACGCGCGAGACGCGGCTCAACTATTCAAGCGTTGGATGCAGAAACATCTCAAGAAGGTTTCACGGCGCAAGTTATATAAGGCAGCTTTGTTGAGAGCCCTGCCTTGTCGTCCTAACCCTCCTGAACCTGAACCTACTCAGCCCGCACCAACCTTGGATAGTCTCGACGTCAAGGCACCTTTAGAGCCTCTAGATCCTGAGTCTCTTTCTCCTCCCCCCTCTGATGATGTACAGACACCGACATCGTCAGCCTCGTCGCAAGAACATAGAGACTTCCAGAGACTACTCAAGAGATTCTCTGAGGCGCTCAATATTACTACGATCCCTATATCTCAACAGGAAGAGGACCCAGCGTACTCGCTAGTGGATAAGCCTGTGCAGGCTAAACGATCATTGCCTCCGTTTAAAAAGCACGCGGCAGAGACAGAGAAGCTGTGGGCCACCCCGGCCGCTATTCAGCCGATATTAGCCTCTTACAGCTCCTTTTACCTTTTCCCCCAGGAAGAGGGGTCAATATTTTTTAAACATCCTCTTCCTAACTCTCTCATTGTTTCGGCGTCAGCTGAAAAATTTCAGAAGACTTCACAGGAAACCTCTCCTGCAGATAGGGATAGCCGCCGCATCGATGTCTTCGGAAGGACGACGTTCACATCTGCCACCATGCTCATGTGCATGGCAAATTATTCTGCAGGCATGGCTACATTCCAACATTACCTTTGGCGAGAAGTGCAAAGGCTCATTCCCAGTCTCCCCAAGGAGTCACAAAAGACCCTCCAATCATTGTGTGCAGAGGGTACTGCAACTGCAAGATGCCAGCGGCATACAGCACGCCACTCCTCTGAAACAGCAGCTAGGGCTGTGGCTAACACAGTGGTGACAAGGAGATTCGCTTGGCTTCGCGGGACTAAGCTAGAGTATCATCATAGAGCCCGTATAGAAGGCCTGCCATTTGACCAGTTCGGTCTTTTTGCAAAAGACACGGATGACGTGCTGGACAGGATCCAAAAATCCAAAACAACGGCGCAAAAGATGAAAATTACCCAGAGGGATCAACCTTTTTCCTCCCTCCACCGTCCATACCATCAACAGTCTTCATATCGCCAACAGAGGCAGTATTATCCATCTTCTCAACCTTATAATAATAGGAGGTACTATCCCAATACCTCCTCCTTTAATTATGGGGGGAACCCCAAGTACCCCTATTCATCATTCAAACAAAGATCTGCTTCTAAGCAGGAGTTTGCAGCCCCGAATACCAGGGGAAGATGCTGACAACTATTGCCTGCCCAGATCGTTCCTGATCAGGCACTACCCAGTTCACCTAAATTCGAGTTAGCTTTGCTGGATGCACTGCAGTCCTGGAAAATTATCACCTCAGACTCTTGGGTGCTATCAGTAATCCGTTGGGGCTATAGGGTGCAATTCTCCACCCTTTCCCCTTGTTGCAGACATTCTGCTTATGTTACACTTTCTTCTGCCCAGGCAGAAACGTTAAATAAAGAAATTATTGAATTATACCTCAAGGGTGTGATAGAAACTGTTCCCTCTAATGATAAGAACAAGGGATGTTATTCTAACTATTTTGTCATAGATAAAAAGAGTGGAGGTCATAGACCTATCCTTGACCTACGCTTTGTTAACCGCTTTGTGACTTATTTTAAGTTTAAAATGCTGACGCTTAGTGCATTAAGGTCTCACTTATTTGTGGGACAATGGTATGCAGTCATTGACTTGAAAGACGCATATTTCCACGTCAGGTTGCATCCTTCATCCAGACCTTACTTTAGATTTTGCCATAATTTGATTCATTATCAGTTTTGCTCTCACCCCTTCGGCCTCTCTTCAGCCCCTAGGGTGTTTACGAAAGTTATGGCCCCAGTAACTGCATATATTAGAAGACAGGGAGTAGCCATCTATCCATATTTGGATGATTGGCTGTTGGTGGCGGAGTCCCCTTCCACCCTGTCTAAAGCAGTATCATTTACTTTAGACCTTTGCCTGTCATTGGGCATAGCGGTTAACAGGCAGAAATCACTTTTGACTCCATCTCAGTCGATCCCATATATTGGAGCCATCCTAGATTCTGTAAAGGGTAAAGTTTTTGCTCCCATTGATAGATTTCTTGATATTTCAGCTATGATAAATATGTTTGTAAAACATAAAAGACACCACATTAAAAGATTCCAGCGTATGCTGGGCCTTATGGCATCTACCACCGCTACTACCCCTTTGCAAGGCTCTTTATGCGGCCTTTTCACCTGTGGCTACTAAAGGTTTTTGACCCGTTTACAGATCCACCCAGCAAAAGGGTCAAGATTACCAGACAAGTCTTAGATTCTCTGAGGGTCTGGAATGACGAGAAGTTTGTTTTGGCTGGGGTGCCTTTTGCCTATCCTATCTCTGATTGTATCTTAACCACAGATGCTTCCTTGACAGGGTGGGGAGCGCATCTAGGAGACATGGACATCTCCGGATCTTGGAGCAACAGCCACAAGGATCTCCACATCAACATGGTGGAGACCATGGCTATTCAAAGAGCAATAGACTATTTCCAGCAGCATCTCTGTGGCCGTGTGGTGACAATTGCATGCGACAACATGACAGCAGTCTGGTACCTGAACAAACAGGGGGGTACAAGGTCACCAGACCTTTGTCAAATAGCCATGGAAATATGGCACTGGGCAAGGACCCAGGGGATACATCTCCTGGCCACCCATGTGGCAGGAAAGGAGAACTCCAGAGCGGACATCCTAAGCAGGCTCAACCAGGAGAACCACGAATGGCAGCTCTCCACTCAGGCCTTTCACAGGGTGATTCTCTGCTGGGGCACACCGTTGATAGACCTGTTTGCCACAGCAATCTCATCCAAATGCCCCCAATTTGCATCCCGAGCGGGACACGACCCGTCATCTCTGGGGGATGCCTTCTCCCTGAACTGGAGGCTTCAACTTTGTTATGCCTTTCCCCCAATCCCCTTAATACCCAGGGTTTTAGACAAGATTCTGCTACAGGGGGCGAACCTCATTCTAATCGCCCCATACTGGCCACGACATGTGGTTTCCGGACCTCTTGAAACTCACATCAGAGTTCTTACCCTTAGGCAAATCCCCGAGTCTCCTATATTTCACCCAGCAGCAGGTTACCCACCCAGAGATCTCCCGTCTCAATCTACATGCTTGGAGGATTTACAGGGAGTAAATCTAGCGGATAGACTCTCTTTTGTCCTACAAAACGATATTAAACCATCCACTAGTCGTTCATACTCTGCTAAATGGAAGAGATTCTCCTGCTGGTTATTAGAGAATTCCATTTCCAATTCCCAACTTATTGGTACAGGTAGTCTTGCAGTATCTCTTACGATTGGCAGAAAAAGGCCTCTGCCTTTCATCTCTTAGAGTTCATCTCTTGGCTATTTCAAGGCAGGTCAAGGTTCACGGTTCTGCTTCGCTATTTTCGCACCCTTTAGTCAAATCGTTTTTCAAAGGTATCAATAACCTTCCCCCCACCCCCCATAAGCAACCTATATCCTGTTGGGATCTTCCCCTGGTGTTAGATAGTTTGATGTCTCCTCCTTATGAGCCTTTAGACATCGCAAGCTTATGGGACTTGACCATCAAGACTTGTTTCCTAGTCGCCGTAACCTCCCTACGCAGGGTAAGTGAACTGGCATCTATTTTTATACACGAACCATACCTCCAATCTCTTCCAGATAGATTGGAGATATCAGTGCATCCATCATTTATACCTAAGCATGTCTCTAAATTCCATTTGGCACAAAGAATTATTCTCCCCCAATTTTGCCCCCCCTCCCTCACGACTCAGAGGCGTTAGCAGCTTCTCACACCTTGGATGTAAAAAGGGCAGTTCTCACTTATCTTAGCAGAACTGAAAGCTTCAGGCAGTCTGATAATTTGTTCATATCCCCGTCTACACTCTCTCTGGGAAAGAAAATTTCCTCCCAGACCATATCCAAGTGGCTGGTACAGGTGATAGTATCTGCTTACCAATTGAAGGGGCTCCCGCCACCTCCCAATCTTAGGGCTCATTCCATCAGAGCCACAGGAGCTTCCATAGCTGCATTTGCTAACATCTCCCCCCAGGAGATTTGCAGAGCAGCCACGTGGTGTTCACCTAGTACTTTTATAAAACACTACTCCATACATCTTGCCTCCCAGGTTCACACTTCACTGGGTCAGGCAATACTTACCTTTGCATTCCCTCGTTAGGGTATTTCTTCAATATTCAATGTTGCCTTGTTAACTATGTAACCCTTCGTTAATATTACATTGTTTCTGTTATTAAATACTTTCTGCATACTCAGCTCACATAGTTTGCTACTTAAGGAAAATTTCCCCACTGCCTGTGTCTAGGCTTGGTACTCTCCCATCTGTGAGAATGGGAGGAGCCACTTGAAGAAGAACAGAAGGTTGCTACCTTGTAAACAAGGTTCTTTGAGATGGCTCCGACCATTCTCACAAATGGGGCGGATTGGCCATTGAATGCACCGGGAGGATTCCCGGTGGGCCTGGGCCCCTCACGCTGTCTTTTTTTGAAATTATTCTTAACAAAAAACAATTGTTGGTCCTCACCCCTGTCGGGTCGGGTTGGGTTGGGTTGGGTGGGGGAGGGCTTACCTGACTCTCCCTCCTGCCCATGTGCTGATCAGAAGGTTGCTACCTTGTAAAGAAGGTTCTTCGAGATGGCTCCCAACATTCTCACAACTGGGTTGTGCGTGCAGGAGCCAGTGATTCACTCCACTGGACTCTCGTGGAGAGCGCAGCAGAGCAGCGGCAGGAGCGTGTGGAGGAGCAGCGGCAGACACCGGTGCAGGCGACTTGCGGGGCAGCAGGTGGGGCCTGCCGGGGGGCTGGGGCTTGCTGGGGAGGGGCCGGCTGGGG
>QEPC01010057.1:471877-494462 GCA_003113815.1 Sphenodon punctatus | reverse complement strand
ATAGGAACATAAGAAGTGCCATACTGTGTCAGACCAATGGTCTGTCAAGCCCTGCCTGCATTCTGTCTCCACAAGTGGGTGGACTGGGTGGCCAATCTCTCTCTTCAGGGGACTTCCTTTCCTAACAGGTCATAGGGAAATTCATTCCCTATTGTTTCAGTCCCCATGCCTTACCTTTCATGTGGCAACTCTGTCGCCCTTGTCAAAATACCTCCAGACATCCGACCTTGACCTCCGGATCTCTGGGGGTGTCACTGCCGACCTTGGCCTAGAGGTCCTCCTTGGCCTGGCAGTGGCAGAAGAGCTGGGGCTGGCATTCAATTCCTCTCTGAAATGGGAACACATTAAGAACACCAAAGTAATATCATGCATTTATGATGACGATGCCTCTAGGGCTCCCTCCTTGGGGTGCTAGGGATTGCAACTAGAAAGCACGTGCAAATCCTGCCCTCCTCCCTGGGGTGCTAGGGGATGCTAGGGATTGCAACTAGAAAGGAGACCCTGGCTTTCATGTGAAAATCCCGCCCTCCTCCCTGGGGTGCTAGGGGATTCAGGGTAAAAAAAAAGTTTACAGACGTGGTGGCAGCACCTCCTGAGGCTTGCTCCTCATCCGAGGAACTGGTCACCACCACAGGCGGTGTACTACGTGGTGGGGCAGCAAACTCCTCCTCCTCCTCCTTCTCCTCCTCCTTCTCCTCCTCGACTAGTAAGTTGGCCCCCAGTCGGGGAAGCAACATGGCAGACTTCTTCATTTAAAAAAAATATATATTTGAAAATCACACACACAAAACACACAGTCACCCACAACACACACAACACCCACCAACCACAAAAACCACAACAGCACACCCAAACACAAGCAAAACACCAAACCGAACACGAACACAGCCAAACAAACACTCACTCGTCACATAGCTCCGCACGCAAACAAATTTCTGGCTTCCAGCTCGTCCTCTCATGATAGTGGTTTTTGAACGGCCGAACCTGAACTGAACGGCTGAACTGAACGGCCGAACCTGAACATGGCGACCGCACCGAATGGCTGAACTGAACGAGGCCGAACCGAACAGCTGAACCAAATGGCTGAACCCGAACCGCAACCTGTTCGTCCATCCCTAGCCAGCCTGCAATGCCCAGCAATGTAGGGGTGCCAGTCACAGTTACAGTGCCCTGGCAATCCAATTTCTGCTACTGCTGCTGGCACTGTATGTCAGCCATTTGCTCCTCCCACTTGTAGACGAGCATATCTCAGATGAGTGCACCAGTAGGCAGATGCTGGGTGTCCACGAGCTTCACCACTGGGCAAGGCTTGACCAATTTTCAGTAGAGCTTCTTGAGATTAGTTGAGTATGATGTCAGCCTGCAACACCTGGCCAAGTAGGTGTGCCAGCCACTGAGGCCTGGCCAGGCCTCTGCCACTGCTCCACCAATGCCTGGCAGCCTGAAATGCCTAGCTACTGCTGCTGCTGAGTCTCAAACGGCCAGCCATTCCCCCACGGGCACCCCGGGGGCCAAGGGCCTTGCCTGTCTGCCCGGGAAACCTGGGGTGCCACGCCCCAAGCCTTCCCAGTCTCTGCTGCTGCTGTTGCTGTGTCTCCAATGGCCTGCCATGCCCCCACAGGCACCCCTGGAGCACCCCAAGCCTCCAGGCGGCTGAACTTTCCAAACATTTGGTTGGTTCCAAACTCCACCGGACCGAACCCAGGAACCCAAACTGGTAAGAAGTGCTTCTCTTCAAAGCAACGTCGGCCGCCCCTCACCATAGGCTAACATGGAGTTTTTCGGAACTTCATAACTTTAAAGCTACTTATCAGATTTACAAATAAAACCACAAAGGCAACTCCTGGCAGCCTCCTTTAATTTTCTAACTCCTCCCCACCAACACTCAACCCCTCTACCCTGCCCAGTTCAAGACGATCTGACTAAATGAAAAATCAGGCTTGAAAGTGCAGTTTTCAAACTGCAATATCTCAGCTTGTATCCAATGGATTCAGTTAAATGTTTCACAGCATGAACCATGTATCCCAGTGATATTCCACAATAAATGTCTCAATAATAACTTTAATCACACTTATATTAAAAGAAATAAAATGTTGGGGCTTTACAATGTAGCGTCGAACACACCTTAACTATTAGAGCACTCCCACACTCTAATAATGCTTTAGTAAAATGGTTGGCCATTTGTGAGTACATAAATAGTTGTATACTGTGACTGAGTTACCTAAGTGCTGCCGGTCTTAATACCATTCTACTTTTCTCTTTCAGACAAGACTTCAGTTAAGATTACTGCTTTCAATGATGCCTTGACAAAAAATCTGAGAAATAAAGCAGCTCTGAAACAAGGGTAAATTTCAAAGAAAGTCCATCTTTCCATGGAGGTAGAGCTGGTAACTTATTGTTTGTTAATTGGAGCAATGAGATCTGTAGTTCTGTGTATCAGGTAATTGCATTCCTGCTAATAAGTGCCTAAATTTATCTTCATTTATGTGTTTTTCTTTAAGGTGGTTACTGTAAAAATAATTTATAATGTGCATTGCACCTCCACCCATGAGACAAAGAGGCAGACACAAAGGTTTTTTTAATATATATATAACATGGCAGCAGTCCTTTCTTTAACCGTGGGGGTGGGGTGGCAACATTGCCAATTGAACGGGTATACAAATGACTAATAAGGTCCAGTGCCACAGGGTCAATACCTGGAAGGATGACCAAGGAGATACCTCCCCCAGCCAAGAGCACACAGAGGCCAAACTTGGCTCCACCCGATGTTGTATCTGCCTCACTAGGCCCAACCCCCATGCTCCTAGCAAGTTTGGGGGTGGGGAGACAGAAGGTGGCCACATCTGATCTAGGCCACCCTGCCCACAGTGAGGTACAACTCCCTTCTCCTGTTCCTGGCATTCTGGGTGTCCAAATCACTGGATCTCTCAACCCCCAACACCCCTTGCTCCAGTCACAGGGAAAAAGATCTACCTACCCTGGGCTCATCTGCAGCTCTTATGCACTAGACAAACTGCTAAAGAGCCACTACATCTATACTCCTCCATCAAGAAACCCCCTCTCAAAGACACAGCTTGGAAGCACCCAAAACCAGTACCAGCCAAGCCGAAAGCACTGCAAAGAAGGCAACCCATGACTGTTAACGGGCCAATCACAGCTGATGGTAAAATTCCTTCCCAGGGCCAAAATAACAACTCATTGCAACATACAGTGCCCATCCTTTAGAGTGGGAGGGTGGGCTTCTGTCTGCTCCACCTGCAATCTGAGCCCACACGTTGTTCAAGGCATTCTTAGATCTATTAATGGAGGGAACCCTTGCTCCTCGCAAGATCCTGAGCCAAAGCCAAAGGGAATCCATTCCTTTGGGCTCCCACCCACTGTCAGCTGTGCCTCTGTCCCGCTCTCTAATGGGAGGGGTGAAAAGACTACCCTGCTCCTAAATGTGGCAGAATAGCATTATGCTTTGATCATTAAGAAACAGACCTGTTTTCATAATAAAATAATGTTTAAATTTTTAAAATTAACTTCATACACCACTCAGATTTCAGGACATGATTTGCTACATCTATTTCCTTCTTGTAATTAAATCATATAATAATCTTAATTTTTATATAACACCCCCCTGCCATGGCATTTGGAGCACTTTACATACAACAATTTAACACAACCTTTAATCCTCACGACAGCCCTGTGAGGTAGGTTACGCTGAGAGAACAATGTGACTGGCCCAAGGTTACACAGTGAATTTCTGCTTAAGGTGAGACTAGAGTCATGCCCCCCCCACCACCTTTCCAGTCCAAGTACTGCCCACTTAGGCTGCTATTACACATGATCAAAATGGTTTCCTATAAGTGCTCGAGATAATACCAGGTATTATAAATACTGGAGTTTTGTAATGTGTGAACACACTATTCCCCTTTTATGGAGCAAGGTCTTGCAGCCTTGTAAGAGTCACATCTGGTGGGAGATCTCAACTGTGACATCTTGTTGCATAAAATGATCTGTCTTGATAAGTCTCATAGCACTTTATTATTAATATTTTTCCAAATTCCCATTTCAAGCCATTTTGACTTCTAGAGCCTTTCATCTGACCACACTCAAGCTATCAAATTTACATCCTCCTCCTAAACCATTAAAACCACCCATAAACAATGCACAGGAATGAAAAAAAATCTCAAAATCCCAAGGAAAATGTTGCTCCATCAAACACTGTATTGGCCTCAACAAGCAATCTTCTAAACAATGAGTCTTAGATTTCCCTATTTTAAATAGGAAGTCTGAACTGGAAGGATTATTATTTTTAATAATGGTTATCTCAAAATCATGATACAGTTCATTTCTGAACATCACATATGTCCCTTCCATCTCTCCTGTTTTCCCACCCTTTTAAGAGTTCTTTGACTCTCAGTCCTCTGCTCTAATCAGTAAAAAGCACCACACGCTTTATGTGTGCTTGAGAAACTAGAGATATTTGCTTCAGGGAGAAAGAAAGGCCAGAATATTTTGCCTCTTCAATACACATTTCATCTCATCTTCTTGTCTCCCTTTCATCATCCCACCAGCTGATGGGCAAATTCCTGTAAAAAGATATTTATGCTTGTAAAGGATCCAAAGCCTTCTTGCTGATTTCTTGCAATTTGGAAAGTGCTGTACATACATTCTGTGCCTTCAGAGCGAATGCAGACTACAGCATATCCTCGGGCTTTGACTCTCATCATAGTATCACAGACACTAAATAACTCAGCCCCGCACTCTATTTATGGAAAGAAGAAAGCCCTAACTGCGGGATGTCACTGTCAGTTTTTCATGGGGGTTTCAGAATGTCATTTCCTTGGCATAAAACGTTAGCATAATTAAGTATTCGCCATGCAGCAAAATTGATTCTCCATTCTCCAGTTTATAAACTTAAGCATTTCTTTGTGAAGGCATGGCTCATCTGCAAAGCAATGCGCCTGCCTCCCTCCCTCAGTATGCTTCATTTTCATGTTGCTCATTCCAGCTGCTTGTTTAAGGGAACAGAAAATATTAAAACGAAGGCCGTTTTTACACAGACGCTGCCACAGGCCCAGTGGGTGGAGACGGGTGGGTGACCACACCCAGCGAACACCCATAGGCGCTGAACAGGGAGACGTTTACACGGACACCACCATGGGGGTTGTAGGACAAAAGGGGAGGGGCTGGCACACACACACACACATGGCCACATTGAGCAAACACCCATGCTGTTTACATGGACTGCCTGTATACCGAATGGAGGGGTAACCATGCCCATCACAGTGACGTGACAACATGGCCAAGAGAGGGCAAATGAAGCCACAGCACACAGCACCACCCCAACACTGCCAGACTCCAAGCAGGCAGGGAAGGAGGGAGCTGGATTATCGAGAGATACGAAGAAGCAGCCCCAGTCAAGCCCTGAGACACAGGCCAGACAGCAAGGTGCCATGGACCCGTCGGAACCCACACTACACCTGCACACCACAGTGCACACAAGCACACAGGGAAACCCAGCATGATGAGGAAGACAGGGGACCCCAACTGGAGGAGGGGGGCCGAGACTGAGCACAGGCACCAGGAAGAACAGGCGAGTCCCCAAATGGGTGGGGACCACACCAATTCCCCACCTCCCCCCCGGCATGAACCACCTCCCACAGAACCCCCCAAACCCAGGAACAACAGGACAGGAACCGGACTTCTGGGTAGAGGGTGGCATGCACCAAAGCGCAACCCGGAGCCAGGATCGGAGGACACAGAGCAGACAACCACTTCCCAAAAAACACAAGCTGGCTAGCAATTCTGCAGCAACCCAACAAGTACGTGGCTAGGATGCACAGGACCTAAGATGAGCCCCACACCACAGCAGGGTGTGTGTGTACAGGAACCTGCGCAAACAGTGGAGGGGGCATGTCACCAGTCACAGGGTACCAACGGGCCAAGTCAAAGAGGATCCACAGATACAAAGCACAACCACGGGGTGGGGGGAACACAGAGCAAAGGACTCATGCCCTGCCACACAACCACTCCACACCAACCAGACATGGCCTGCACAGAGGGGTACAAAAGAGGGAAGGAGAACGCAGACACCGGGGGAGTCAAGCAACCCAAACTTTATTCATAAACCAACCAGAGCAAGAGGCTCATGTCAATCAGCAAACACCAACACTGAGTGGAAACAAGGTGGGATGGTGGGGCACATCTGAACCCTCAGTAGGGACTGTGACCCCAGAACCAGCTCCAGCGATCTGCCTGGGCATGGTCCAAGAGGTGCACATGCTACAGCACATAGAGGAGCAGCTGTACCACCTCTGCCTGCTCCCTGGTCCTCTCATTAATCATTGTCTGCACTAAAGGAGAGAAGGAGAGAGAGAGCACCAGTAGGGCAGCCCACAGGCCACAACATCCAGGGAGCCCACACTTATGCGAGGCAGGACAGACCGACACACACGCACACAGGGGTAACTCACAGATCTCTTGGTAGACCTGGGCTCCAGCACAGAGCTCAGCAGTCGCCCACTAGAGCTGACCGGCCAGCTCCCCCAGCCGCAGCACCATCAGCAACACAATCACAGCAGCTAGAAGGAAAGAGGAAGTGGGAGATGGGGACGGGGAGCAGACAATGGCAGAGGGGAGCACCCTGGTCACCACCCGAATGCAAACAACAGCCCAACCATTTCCACCAGGCCTTCCCAGCCACCATAACAGTGGCGGAGGCCAAGGGAGCACACAGGGAGTCAGATATCACCCAGAGGGTCACCCAGACTCACAATTAGGAGCCCTCTGGGAACGGCGACCCTCCATGGTTGCAAGAGTAGGAATGGGGGACTGATAGGGGGCAGTAAACAAAGCACACCACTGGGTCAAAACCAGACCAAGGCCTGGCCAATAGGATCAGACAGTTGCTCAAGTGCACAGAGAGATGGAAGGACCCTCCCCATGCAGAAAGCAAAACCCCCCAAGAGGGGGTGGGTCAGAGGCAACCAGGGACAGACCACAGAGACAGGTGGCATGGAGGATGATGACAATGGCCACTCGGAGCCATGCACAACCACACAGTCCCAATGCACATCTGGCCATGTACAAGACTGCTGTGGGAGACAGCAAAGTCCTGAAACATGCCATGGGCCTCACAGAGCCAGGGAAACACAATTAGGGAGAGCAACAACAGGGTGGGAATCAACAGACTGTGGAGGGACAACACACTATAAAGCCAAGAGCCCATACCACGCAACATCCCACACGGAAGAGCTAGGAACCACCCCTGTACATATGCGCAGGGGTGCACAGGCAATCCCGACAGAACAGCACAGTGCCCATCCACACACCCCATGGCCCCACCATTCTTGGACTCCAAACCCCTAGTCCAGATGAAGAGGGAGAAAGGCAGGGCCCTGCAGCACAGTAACATCCGGAAAAGAAGAACCAGGAGCTGCCGGAGCCTGCATGGTGCAGTCCCTGAACTCTGAGGTTACACACCTCCACCCCCGCCCCCCAGTACAGATAGCCATAACAGCAGCACACCCAGCATGCTGATGGCAAGGTGTCTGCCTTGGAGCAAACATACCACCCTAACAACACACCGATCCCCCCAAGACCCGACACCCACAAACCACACCTGTGACACCAGCAACAGCACCTACAGCAGTGAGGGGGGTGGACCCACAGACACAGCAAAAGAACAGAGGCAGCTATGCAAGGCCAACCTTTATTGGCACAGGGACCTGGCTACACCAGCCAGGGAGAGCAGATGCCAGGGACAGGGGGGAATACCACAGGGTGTACCGAAGGAGCAGTACAACAGGTCCATGGGGTCCGAGGTCTGGCAGTCAGACCCGGAAGGAAAGCAGCTGTAGGTAGATCCATGGAATGCACCTCAAGAGACAGATGAGGAGCTGGATTGGTCACTCAGGTGAAAGGAAGCAAGCAGCATGGTCAAGGGGAAGCAGTAGCACCAGTCCATCATGGTGGGGGGATCCACGGTGAAGGTTTCAGCAATGGCCGAATCATGGTGCAGGCACCTGGCACTTAGGATACACAGGCCCCTGGACAAGACCATTCCAGGCAAAGAGGCCCTGGTGGTAGTCATGGGCATGCATATGGGCATCCACCATGAAGTGGGACAAGAGGGGGTGTCCCATGGTAGCAGCTGCTCCAACATCAAAGGGCTCAGCACAGCTCTCAAGACAGCCCTCTCCAGCAGTGTGGGTTGGCCGGTTAGAAAGGGCACACCAACATCAGGCGAAAGGAAGCCAAACTCCCCAAGGCAGTCCTGGCAAGCAGATCGAGGACATGAAAAGTCATGGGCACGCAGGAGGGTACAGGCATAGCAGCTCACCATATATGGCCCACCTGCCTGGAGGGTCAGACCGAACTCCTGATGACTGGCCACCTGCGAACAGCAGCAAGAACCCATGGCAGCACAATGGTCAATGGGGGCCCACAGTTAGGTTGGCAGAGGGACGCAAAACCGAGTTCCATGGCACGCCTCTGGCACTCCACACCCCCAAAGGGGTGTCCCAACAGCCACATGTAATGGGACAGGAGATTGAAGCCATCACCCATGGAAGGGGGGTCGCTTACCAACAACTAGACATCACTGTACTGCCACAGGGTTCCCAGCCACATGGTGTTGCACACCAGTCACTCCTCCCCTACCAAGCAATTGGTTACATGTCCCGTTCACAGCTACACATGGCCTGCACGAGGGCTGCGAACCGAAGTGCAACCAAAGTGGATGATGAACTGCAGTGTCTGAGCTCAGATGGGGCTGCAGCTGGCAGCTCTCTGGAGGGTGACCTTGGGCAGCTGATAGTGCCCAGCCTTGGTGGATCTGAACCGCTATCTCACACACAGGGCAGACCTATCCCCACTCGATAAGTCACAGGGAGGATGCACAGGGCCCGGGGGAGGAAGCGATGGGAAACCATCAAGGGGCCACCATAGCGGTTCACAGCACAGCAGGACTGCTGCAGACCTGACAACTGCCATCGCTGGGAATGGGGGACCCATGATGCATACCACATGCCCACCATATGGTGCAGCATCTTGTGTAGCTGGGGAGGGAACGTTAGGCGGTCCAATGTACCAGGTAATGGCACCCACTGAAGGATGATGCATCAGTCTTGCATACAGCTGGCACCCAGGGCACAGGGGAAGCATCTTGGAGACCCCGGACAGATGTGCAAACCACACCCACAACACTGCACCAACCGCTGAAGCCCAGTGACCCAGCACCGATCCACGTAAGGAATCTAGATAGACTGCTAGGGTGTGACGTGTTTGGTGTGGTGACTGTCGAGAGGAGAGAGTGAAGTGAGAGAGATAGAGGGAGCAGAGGGAGCGAAGTGGGTGTGTGTGGAGAGTGATAGAGGCACAGAAGGGTGTGTGACCATGGGGCATCTGGGGGAGCGGTGTTGGGTGCATGGTATGCTGTCTACAGGTGAGAGGGTATGTGTGAGGGGTGACAGCACAGGAATGCTGGCTGTTTCCGGGTACCCAAGCACAGGGTGGGTTGTCAGGTTGGGGGCTGGTGGGTGGTCACTGAGAGCGTAGTTGGGTTCACGGCGAGAAGTCAAGTTGCTGGGAGCACAATGCCTGTAGTGGGAACCCTGCACGTACAGGCTGACCTGATCACCATCCTGGCAGCATGTTTCAGCCTCCAGGAGCAGGTGTTTGAGCAGATTGCAGACCTCCTTTTCCCGGCCCCCTCTGGTATACCTATGATCTATGCCGCCAGAGAGCAGAGAGAGCCAACCTGTGCCACGTGGCAATGGTTCAATGGGTGCGGCGAATAAAAGCCAGGCATCAAGCGATGGTGGTTACAGCAGCATCATACCACATCTTCCTCATTCTTTCCAGATTTCACCTCAAAATATATGGGCATTGGGTGATCCTACTTATGTGACGTATGGCCTGGACACAGTCTCAGAGCAATGACTAGTGGGAGAACATGCTTCCGACCTGAATTGATGAGGAGTGGATTGATCACTTCCGGATGACCCGCTCCCTGCTGACCTGGATCACCGAGATCCTCAGCCCCCACCTCCGCAGGAATGAAACCAAGATGCAGTGCCCATACCCCTGGGTATGCGGGTTGCGATTGCAGTGTGGTGCCTGGCAACCCATGATTCCCATGATTCATGGGAACCCATGATTCCTGCAGGAGTGTGGGTTAGCAGTTCGATGTGCGTGGTGTGATGTCAGGGCACTGCACGATGTCAGCAACTTCCTAGTTAATCTTCTCCTGTAGTGGGACATCCGGCTCCAGGACCCGGACATAGTGATCCGGGGATTTGAGGCGATACCACCCACATACTGATATTCTGGCCCCCTCAATGCCAAGACCGGTTACCTGAACAGGAAGCAAGTGTTCTCTGTGCACCTGCAAGCAGTTGTTGACTACCAATGCCTGTTCATCAATGCGTACACAGGTCGCTTGGGGAGGAGCCACAATGCTCGGATCCTGCGCTCCTCCCCATTCTTTGTCAGGGTGTTTGATGGGGAGATAGCCCCAAATATGTTCAGGAGGATCAAGGGTGTCTCCATGGCTCCAGTTGTCATAGGGGATCCTGCCTACCCTCTGACCCCATGGCTGATGAGGTCCTAGCCTGTGGCCCGCATCCCTGATCGTGTGCGCTTCAACGAGTGCCTTACCTCCACAAGGTGTGTGGTGGAGAGGACCTTCGGCCTTCTCAAGATGAGGTGGTGCCTCCTGCTTAACTGAGGCCAGCTTGACCTGCAACACACACACCCCATCCTTATCCTGGCAGCCTGTGTGCTCCATAACATCTGTGAGACTGGTGGGACTGCCTTGGACTATCCCACCCCACTGTACAGAAACAAAGCCCGGTGCCCCTGTACCAGCATGATCAGGTGGGGTCTTCAGGCAGACCTCTGAGGAGAACCGTGATGAACTCTGCAGGCACATAGGTACCCAAATGGCCGGGAACTGATGGTTGCCTATAGGCTGCCCCATTCCAACTGCTGATTATCCCTGTACACTGTGCCCAAATACATTGTGCTGTCTACATTAGCTCCTGCCTCTGTCTTGTTTGCCCAGTGATGTGTGGACCCCCACCCCAGTCCATTGGCCAGTGTGGTGCTGTTGTGGGTCCAGGATCTCCCATGCCATGGCAGGGCTGCCCGCTGTTGCACCCAACCAACATGTTCTATGGACACCCTGTCAGACCTCTTGTGTGCTACCCCTGTACTGGGGCCCAATTGGCCATGGTGGTGTGTGCGTGCTCTCTCACACCATTCCAACCAAGCTGTGATTGTGTGGAATTGCACCATGTTGTGCGCCCTGACCTGTCCTGGCAGCGATGACTGGCTGTCATGGGCAGTGTGGTGGTAGCCCTTGGTCCCTTTGTCACTCCTCCCCATGACCACCACCTGTTGGTGGGGATGAGTTGGTGATGGCATGATATCCCACCTCGTCAACCATAATCCCTATCACCTTATGCCTTTCCATCCCATTCAAGGCAGTTACCAGGTCACTGCAGGGTGTGGTTTAATCCCTCCCCTCTATCCCATCCTGTGTACGGTGGTCTGTGCCCCTGGCTGTCCCCTTCAGGTTGCACCTGTTCAATTGGGCATGGGTGTGAGCTGCTGGCCCTGCCTGCCCTGCAGCTATTAGCACCCACCTCCCTGGCAGTGACCACCACTGTGGTTTATTACTTCATCCATCACTTCATGTGCATTCCCATGTAAAGACTTCAGGACAGACAGATATATTCTATTAAATTGTTTTATCTGAGGGATATTTACAGGGGTTGGGGTTTGGTTTTTTGGGGTCTTCCCCATCCCCTCTTTATGGAACCACCAGGGGATGGCAGTCTGCGGGCCTTGGCAGCTGCTGCCCGCTGTGGCTGTTGACTGCCTGACACAGGCTCTCCTTCCTCCACCAGCTGCTCCACTGCATGGTCTGATGATTGCTCCTGTGGATTGGACACTCAGAATTAGAGGTAGCGGTAACCCATTTACTGTGCCCCGGTTCTAATGCTCCTGTACCTGACCTCCCTGTGTCAATCACCACCTCCCATGCTTCCTTACAGCCCTTCCTCATGACTGGGTGGGTACCATGTTCTGTGTTGCCCCCTCCCCCCCGTGTCTCTTAGCAATCACCAGTTCCCTGTGCTTACCTGTGCATGTGGAGAGGTCTGCCTTGGCGGTTGGGTGTCTCGGGGTGCAGGAATGCTCTTCAGTGGCTGGGAGTCTGGGGGGAGGGCATGGAGGGAGCTGGAGGGGAACCGGGAGTGGTGCGGGATGGCCTTGGGGTCCCACTTTGGTTGTTGGGAGGCCATAGGGGGAGGGGCCTATGTGACCTAGGCTGCGGTAGGGATGCTGCTGGGGAAACCAGGGCTGGCAGAGGAGATGGGGAGGGGGCACTTGCACCTGTTGGAGGGTGCCATGGTGTTCCAGTTCTGCCTGCCCTCCTACTGCGGCTGCTGGGCCTGTGTCATGCTGAGGGACGTGCCACAGGGCCTCCATGGCATCCTCTATCAATCTGAGGACCCTTTTGGCAGTTCCGTCCAGGAGGGCGGCAGCTTGGTGCCTGTCCCACAGCTGCTCTGTGCGGGACTGGGTGAGCATAGCTATCATTTGCTCCCGGTTCCTTTCCTCTTCCCCTAGCTGTACCTCCCTGTTCAGGGCCTGCTCCCTACTTTGCTGCCTCTGCCAGCTGCCTGGTCTCTGCCAGCAGTTCCCTCCCTAGGCCCTCGCTCCTCTGCCAGTGGTGGGCCCACATCTCTTGGTTTCTCTCCACAATCCCGGTGGCTTCTTCCCTGGCTGGGCCAGGCTGCTCCACTGTGAATGGGAAGGGTACCTGTGTTTAGCTTGGGGATGGGACCTGCCCCTGTTCATCTGTTCCAGTTCTTGGACTGAGCTACAATATCTCCCTCCCACCTCTGGCCTATTCCTCCCAGGCCCTGGCTGTGTTGTTGGCCTCCCCCAATGCTCCCATGTCCACTTGGGTATGTGGCGCTGACCTCCTCCCTGCTTCACTGATCCCTGCTTGCATTTCCCACCCATCCCTGTCATGGTCTCATCCCCAGTCCATTCTCCCAGTCCGTGTTCCCCCCTCCCCTGTGTTATCCCTGCCCTTTGTCCTTTGGTGTTCCCAGACCCCCTCCTTGCTGTTCCCTTAGCCCAACCATCACTGTCTCTTGGGTGGGGTTGTGGCCTGTAGTGCTGCCGTACCCCTGTCTACCTACCAGCACCCTACCATCACACCTATATCTTTGTGTACCTACCACTGGTTTCCAGGTCAAGTTCCTCCACCTCCTCCTCCACCTCCTCCTCCTCCTCATGTATCTCCAGGTTCCCTTGAGCTGCATGAGTGCATACAATCTGTCAGTTGGGCTGTGCTTCCTGGCTGTGGCCCTTGCTGTTGTTCCCCGCCCGGGCCCCACACCCCTGTCCTGTGGTGTTCCTCTTACCTGGATCGTATTCCTCCACCTCCTCAGTGGTGTCCCTGTTGTTTGCTCGCTCCTCGTGCTCCCCATATCCCTGTGGGTTCTGACCGCGTGGGTTTCGGGGGCTCACACAGAGGATGATATGGCCCATTTTGGTTTCCAGGGATGCCTTCCACATATAGGATGGGGCTGTCCCCTCCTGCATCATGGCTGATCTCACCAGGGGCTGAGGGTTCCCCGTACTCCAGTGGTTATTGCAGGGGGCATGTTGTTAGAGCCCTCTTTCTGCTCCTGGTGAAGGCAGTGCCATGGATGCAGGGGGCCACAATGTCCCCGTCCATGCAGAGGAACCAATCCAGCTAATTCTGAAACTCCATTGTGCACATGGCATGGCCAGACTTGAGATTATTGTCCTCAATATGTTTACCCCAACCACTGCATTTCCTGGGCGATCGCTTCATAGACCTGTTTGGTCTTGTAGTTGCGCACCAGGTTATACTGGACCTTTTCATCCCCCCCCACGCGTATGTAGTCCAGGTCTCCTGCCTGGAATAGGGTTACCCCTTTTGAGTTCTGCATGTGGGGGACCATCCAATTTAGTGGCCAGGAGCATGTCCAGTGGCTGTTGTGGCAACGGAGCTGGTGGTCTTCTGTTGGGGGAATGCATCGGGGTGAGCTGTTGACCAGATGCACCCCTGTTGGATCTTGGGCAGTTCCTTAACCTCCCCTCCTCTTGGGGGGCTCCCATTATTTTACCTGACTGCCAGAGAGGCCATTCTCAGCTGTGTCCCCAGTGGTGCTAAGTGCCTGGGTCTGGGTGCTATCCTACGGAGGGGGAATGGTGTAGTTGTCATCTGCCAACCCGGGGTTTCCCGTGCATGTGCTCAGGGCTTGTTGGCTCCCTCCCCCCCCTCCCCCTTGGTGGGTGCCCTTGCTATTACCTTGCTCTCCGAGGTGCTCTCCTCCTTGTGCCACATGACTGTGGATTGGGGTGGAGATGTGGTTGGTATCGGGGCTGCATTGCACCCTCTGCCCTGTGTCAGGAAGGGTGTACTGTCAGTAGATTTCCAGCCACACCTCCCCCAGTGCCATTGGCCTGGGCCCCCCTCCCACAGACGTCCCGGGGTCCCTCTGCTTACCCTGCCCCTTCTCACGTGTGTTGTGGTGCTGGCTCCCTTTGTATTGTCCTGGACTTTTTTACCTGACATGTTCGGAGCCGGCGTACCCACGTCCTCAAAGGCTTCTCCTATAAGGACTCTCGGGTGGATGTTGGGCATCACTCCCAGTGGTTGTGTCTGCTTGCGGGCTCCTGTGGGGACCCTCTAGCCGTGTCTTGGTGGCTTTGACAAACCTTTCCAAAGGGTGTGCTTGTTTTTCCGTTTACACGGACGGGTGGGTGTTGAACACCCATCTCCACCCACGGAGCATGCCAGTTCTTTCCCAGCTGTTCCGTGGGTGTTGGTGGGTGTTGGTAGGTGGGTCGTGGGAGCGCGCACACCCACCCATTGATATTTACATGGACGCTCTCCCACCCATCTGATGGGTGTTCATGGGTGTTTGTGGGTGGCGTCCATATAAAAATTGCAATAATCAAACAGTACGTGGGTTGCTATATTAATTCTATTCTAATAAGGTTGTTGGCATCCAGTTGATTTATGTTGATACCAGAAATGATGTTACTCATAGTAATGCTCTCATAGGTAAGGAAACAAATTGACTGTGAGGGCTTATGAATCAGCATACCACATACCTGTCCAAGAAGGAATAAAATATCTTCAATTTAATACCTTTTATTTTAAAAAGGTCTTCTATGGATCCCCCTGATCCATTTGATTAAGGAGGGGTTTAGGACACACAAGGAATGTAGATGTAACAGGCACCCTAAGTTCCTCTAGCAAGACTGAATATATACTAACAATTAGCACAGGCTCAAGACACATAAAAGTGAACAGGACTTGTGCTGGTGCTAACTGCTACCATGTGCTGTCCTTCCAGAGGATTGTGCTGTTAGTGTTTATGCTGTGTAATATTTTTTTAGTCTGAGGCCAGCCACACTGAATTTAAGTAATTGGTCATAGCTGGGGAGAAATGGGAATCAGCTAGGGTCCAGACTACACTCACAAGGAGGACCACCAGTGACAAGCAAATGTCAGTCAGAAGTCTGTCTTGGGGGCTAAGGGCTTGCTCTAGGATTCCACAGGCAGCAATGAGAAAGACTTCTGGGAGTTCCCCTAGGGCTGAAATGAGAATGAAATTAATTCTCATGAGAATATCACAGCCCTGGTGAGATCTTGTGAAATTCTCACAAATAACTCGAGAATCTAAAAAATACCCTAAAATGATCAAAAATACCCTAATGATAAAAGTAATTAATGTAAATGTGCAAAATGGCCGTCCATGCATAGAATGGCCCTGGGGGGCATTTTTGCATATGTGCAGATCATTTTGTTGCTATTTTGAGGTTCCCGAGTTTCTTATGAGAATCTCAAGTTTCTCACAAGAATCTCGAGTTTCTCACTCGAAATGAGAAAAACTTGTTGAGAAGCCTATTCTCAATGCGTTTTTTGAAAAGGACAAAAATTTGTTTTAGCCCTACAGGACCCTGTGTCAACAAGAATGACACAGAAGTTTGTCCAGAAGGACCAGGATTCAGGGCTCAAAAATTGGGATCCCCTAGGTGCAGGGGGTGCCACCTCAGCAAAAGAGACCAGACCACTGTCTGCCCCTCATAGTTACAGCCACTGTCAAACCTCCTCCATGTGTTGTGTGCACAGGATCCATGTGGCACAATCACCTGATAATAGGGATACATGCAACTCCCACATGGAATCTGTGCACATACCCAAGCACCATGCACAGGGCATGGGATCAGTCCCTCTGTTCCCTCCTCTCAAAAATACATAGGCGGTATAAGTTTGCACAGTCTGCATCTAGCCCTGTGGGAAAGGGACTGGCAGATTATACATTGTGGTCAGAAAATAACATTGTAAATACTACAAATACATAAAAGAGAATAGATTTACAAATACATTATAAACAGGACATTTTAAATAAAATTACTTGTGTGGACTTAACCAATGTGCTACTTCTTTAAAGGGCATGAGCCTGTGAGAACTTTTAGCTAGAGTGGAGCCCATATTTTTTGTAGGATTAGGCCTGTGCAAATTTTGTATGAACATCAAAGCTGTTTAGGATATTTTCATGATAACTTTTCCCCAAACTCCTCTCTTTTGTGCAGATGCCCATTTCTGGGGTTTCATTTGTGCCTTTTCCAGTCCCCGGCACTTCTTCCTGGCATTGTAACTACTGCTACTCTACAATACTCCAACCAGCTGGATGCAGAAACGGCAATCTTAGAGCCAATCTCTCCCCTGAGAGGGCTGCGGCTGATTGGTGGTGCCAAACAGCTGACTGCTGACATTGCCAGTTCCCATAAAGTTTATTCCATCCCTGAACAAGTCCTGGGAAAGTAGCAGGGTAGGACAGTTTCTATGGCCCTTCTGAATAACCTACTCCCATACTTTAGGGTACAAAGGGTGGGACTTCCAGGATTGGCATGAGCCCTAGCACTGGCCGCACTTTCCCTGCAAATTAAGCACTGTCTGTTTCTTTGTGTTGAAATACAGCCACTCCATTGTGGTGCCAAAAAAATCTGTCTTTCAGTGGTAAACAAAGTTATCTGTATATTATGTACCTACCTGGTGGGTCTTGTGAGGCTTGGTTTTTTTAATGTCTTCACTATTTGTAAATTGCTTTGTGATCTTTAGATGAAAGGGACAGTGATGATGAAAAGCATTTTACAAAGTTTTGTTAGTTATTATAAAGGCTGTAGATCAAATGGGTTTGTACATTTATTTATTTATTTCATCTATTTTTATCCCGCCCCTCCTGAAAACAGCTCGGGGCAGCTAAATATATGTATTTACTCTGTGTTATGAATAGCTATACTTTGGGATTATTATAGACGTCCTAACCTGAATTGAGAAGGAAAATTAAGGGAAGGTGGTTGCTGTTGCTGTTGCTGTTGCAGTTGCTGTTGCTGCTATTATTATTATTATTATTATTATTATTATTATTATTATTCCCTTCCCCCAGGTGACAGGAAGAAAGAAAGAGGCAATTTTCCAATTTGGTCAGGTGAAGATACTATGGAGAGATCAACAGACTTCCAATTTTTCAGAATTATGATTTTGATTCTTTCAAATCCCACTTCATTGAATATGGTTTCTTATCCCAAACCTTCAAAATTCATAAGTGAGAAGGGAGATGATGTAGTTAAAATGATACCATTTATTGCACCAACATCAGTTTGTTTGTTTGTTTGTTTACATTTTTATCCTGCCCTTCCCATTAATGCTCAGGGTGGGTTACAATACATAAAACAGCAAAAAATACACAAAATAAAGCCTCCAAGGGAAGGGAGTTCCATAACTGTGGGGCAGTCACTGAAAATGTCTCTCAGAGTGCTTTTGTTGTGAAAACATGGGGTAAAAACAGATGTGACTGCCAGGCTTTGTGGCCTGGACCTTACCTGCATGTTTGTTCTCCCACTGTCAGATGCTGACCCACTCTTACCCTGGAGTGTGTTGGCGGCTGACCTCCAGAAAACTGCAGAATAACAGCATGGGCTAACATCCACCCACCCAGGTGAATCCAGGCTATCACAAGTGTTAGGCCTCACCTAAGCCCAACATGGGTTGAGGTCCACCAGGATCGCAGAGTCTCAGATGTAAAACTATTGTAGTCAATGCAGTGGGCACGCCTCAGCACCCCACCCAATGAGACCAGCCTGGCACACTTAAAGGGAACTGTCTGCAAAGGCAACGGCACATTGGGCAGAAACAGTTTTTTCAGAACCTGCTGGCCAGTACCCACTACCCAGGAATCTCCATCACCACCCCCATCACCCATATCTTTCTCCTGATTGTGTGGTTACACCCAGATCAGAACCTAGCAGCGTGTATGGAAAGTGAGGATTATTTTCCCTATGTGCATCACCTTGCACTTATCAACATTGAATTTTATATGCCATTTTATTACCATCCCCTAGTTGTGCAAGATCCCTCTGTAGTTCCTCACACGGTAACAAATGTGACTTTGGTCCACTGTGTCCTGCTGTGGCCCAGGTCATGGCTGCACATGTAAACACACACTACCAAATGCTGACCCAGGATTGGCTGGGGAGTGTTGGCAGTTAGCCAGGGCTGTGATCTCTGGAAATCTCTGATGTCACAGCCCAGGCTAAGGGCTACCTATGTGGGCCAAAGTGGGTCATAGCAGCTAGCATGTCTGTTCCAGTGTGGCATAACCACCATGGGCTGGGGGCCATCATGACCAGTCACCATGGCTGTGCCTCACTGGCCACTATGGCTGTCCTTCATGACATTGGGTGGGGGGCTAAGAGCATTGGGTAGGCTGGGCAGGTAGGGATGGGCGAACAAAACGCGGTTCAGATGTTCGGATGTTCGGTCGTTCGGTTTGAAACCTGAGTTCAGATTCGATGGTTCGGTTCAGCTGAGTTCGGTTTCGCCGAACGTGGCCGAACATTCAAAAATAGCAAAACTGAAACCTAATTTTTGGCCCTGGAAAGAAGTTTTTCCCGCCCCCGAACTCATCCGAACTCATGCAAACATGACCAAACTGTTTGGTCGTTCGAGAGTTCGGTTTGGACGTTCTGTTCAGACGTCCAAACAGACTGAGTTTGGTCTGAACTCCGAATGTCCGAACCGCGTTCCCCCATTCCTATGGGCAGGCTGACAGCACATTTGTTGTGCTGAAGGCCCCACCTAGGCTATGCAGGCAGCAGGAGGGCTCTCTGGCCACAGACATATGTGTCCAATGCCCTGGCAAGACCCAGGCCGTTATGCTCATAGTTTTCCACCCCAGGGAAGCCAGGGAGATGTTTTGATGTCTGCACACCTGTTTTTACCCACAGTCTGTATAGTTGTTACCTGGGTCAGTCAGTCTATTGATCAGTGCCCATCAAGCTTGATGCTTAAACATATGCATACACAAGCTTGCCTTCATGGTCTAAGAAAGAGAAGTAAAATCTAAAATACACATTGCCTATTTGCTTCAGGAATCATGAATGGGGAGACCTGGAAAATATGCAATGGCTATGAATAAAAGGAGGCTTTTCCTTTATCCATTCTGAGGGCCTGATCCAAGGTCATTGAAGCTAATGAAAATAGTTTTCATCCCAAAACAAAAAAAGAAAAATCTACCTAAACTTTGATATTATATCACGTAACCCAGGATTCCAGAAGTGGAATTTAAATTAGACTTGTATTGCAATTGTAAGACTATTTTTTTTCTTTTTCTTAAACACTAGCTGGTGAAACTATAATGGGAAAAACAGCTCAGGATACCATGCACTAACTCAGTCCGAACCAGATGGGACCTTGGAATTATTAGGAACTGGCATATTTTAAATTAATTAAATAAATTACAAATAAATTAAATAAACAAACTGAAATCCTTCTCAGTAGGATTGACAGGAATCAAAACGGAAAAAGGGAGAATGCTTAGGCTCACCTGTGACATGAGACCCAAATGCAGAACAGAAGGCAGAGGGAAGGAAAAGAATAACTTCAATCCAAGAGTAAGCTTGTAGTCAATGGGAAACATCGATCACTGTTTGCTTGTGCCAATCAGTCAGTGAAACAAACTGCCCGGAAGGAATGATTATAGCTTTCGATCTATGATTGCTCCTCCTTGCCTCTGAGTGTTCATTATGCAGCATGTTACTATTCCTTTCTTTCTTGCAGCTCTGTAAGATGTTACTTGATATTGTTAACTGATTAAGCAAAAAAAAAAAGAAGAGGAAAAAATGAGGGTAAATCATTTGAAGGGTTTCTTTGATAACACTGGCCTTTTTAATTAAAATGCCTTGCAGTTAAGAAGGTCCTCACTTTCCTAACATCTCCCTCACTTTCATAACAACATATTTAAACTAATCTTGCTTGTAGTCTTGTAACATCAATATTTTATTTTTTTTAAATAAAAAAGCATGTATTTTTTGTGCCATCGAGACCTGTTACATTTCCAGCAGTATACAGTACAATAGAGTACTGTTAAATACACCGTTGGCATATAATCAACTACCATTTTATTTTACTGTTGAGTGAATTGTTACAGTAGATAGAAACTATTCAATACCATTGACAAAGAGCAGACAGGCCATAGCCCTGAACTACTGATTGACTATTTTTGTAATGGAGACTTAATTTCAACTGTTTTGGGAAGTGCCAGATTGGACTGTGGAGTGCAAAAGAAGAATGTTGTTTTTACATTATTATTATTATTATTATTATTATTATTATTGTGAATTTAGGTTTGCATTGAGGCTTGGTCTAATTACTGATGATACTTCGAACAATACTGATTGAACGTTATTGGATATGGTGAAACAACTGCCCATCATCTAAGGCAGAGGTGGGGAACCTCAGGCTCAGGGACCAAATACAGCCCATGGCAAGTTTTTATGGGGCCCTTTCCAGTTCCTGGATCTGGCCCCTGGATCCAGTTCCCACCTCCAACCACAGAAAATCTGAGCTCAGAGTAAGGGAGCAGAGATGAAGATGACTTCAGAAGGACAGGGAGCAGATGCATAGCACAAATCTTTGACCTGGGCCCTTCTTTTCTTGAGTACACACCTTAAGCACCGTGCCCCCAATGTGTATGTGGCCCAAAGAGATTATACTAATTCTCAAAGTGGTCCTCAGGATAGAAAAGGTTCCCCGGCCCTAATCTAAGTATTCTTCAGCAAACTAAAAGAGACAGCATGATTTTTCACCTGAGAAGATTCCTCTTGGAATTGCACTAATCCAAGCATTCAGTTAAAGAACCTAAGTATATAAGAACATATTGTTATATCATAAAGGGGTGTTCATTCTATACTCCAAGTTTAGCCATAATAATCTTTGCCCTCTCTAAAGACAACCTGACAATAGGCATTATGGTTTTCTTAGTTATAACCTTGTTAGCATGCTCATGAATCATCAGTATCTATGTAAATAATAATCCCCAAACAAATGAGAGAGGCTGGATCAAGTATTATCTAGGGCTAAACGGAAGAGTAAAATAAATACATTATTATTTTTAAAAAAATTGTATTTCCTAGTTTCCGAGGAGCAGTCCTGAGTGTTCAGCCAGTCCTTGGTGACACGGCTGAATGCTCATTACTCTGTACACGGTAAAATACAGAGTTTTTACAGAGTATTTTTTCTGAGTACTGAGTACCTAGTCTCCTTATATAGGGGCAGGAAAAGCCCCTATAAGGGAGTATATGCCCCTGGTTCCCCTTCCTAACCATTTCCCATTATCCCGGTCCCCTTCTCTCTTCCTCCCTTTGCTCAATCGAGGAGTTATTGAGTACCATACAGAGTAACGGGCTGATTTCTCAGTTTCTCGGTAAAACCAAGTCGAGTACCAGGATACCCAGTAAAAACTGACTAATTCTGAATTCTGAGTTGCAGCACTAGTATTGTCTCTTTCCACCCACTCTACTTAAACTTTAAAGTTAATGGGTATTTTCAGACATTACGAGATCACGCTCAACCACAGTGAACCACGCTCAACCCCATGACAGGGCCAAAGGGCCCTGAACGTCTGTTTGGCGCGCCAGATATTCATCACGCTCAATACCCACATAGGGTCAATTTCAACCACGCTTCCCGGGCTAGCCGGGGGAATATCCCGGGAAGCGTGGTCAAAAAGACCCCCACCGGGAACCAAGGAAAAGTAACATCTGGACGCCAATCCCCAGGCGGAAACAAACGAAACAAGCCCCAGCATGGGACAAGCCACGCAGCGTCACTACCGGGCAACCAGCAAGAACACAACCACCGGAGGGAGATTTAAAGTGAAATCAGCAACAAGCAAGCGTGGCGGGATGGAGCGAGGAGGGAGGCGGAAGAGAGCGGAGGCAAAGAGAGTGACAGTGGTGGGGCAGGAGGTGGAGGAGGTGGAGGCAGGGGCAGCGATGCAGGTGGAGGGGGCACAGGCGGAGGAGGGGGGCACAGGGGTGCACCCGACCAGGGAGGCGGCCCAGGCACAACACCCACAGCTTCAGCCGGGTCGCGACGCCCCGGGGACAGCAGCCGGAATGGGCCCAGAGGAGGCACCCAGGAAAAGGGTAAGGGCAACCAAGGGGAGGGGAACATGGGGCACAGGAG
>QEPC01010057.1:450332-466101 GCA_003113815.1 Sphenodon punctatus | reverse complement strand
TCCAGCCCCCCCCCTCCGAGACTGCCTCTGTTGCTGTGGGAGTACCTCTGTGGACTGGGGTGCTGTGGCGGTGGGGGTTGCTGCTGCCTGTGCCTTGCCCCTTGCTGGTGCCCCCCCCCTCGTCCCTCCCATTGTTCCTCGTGCTGTGTTCCGGGCGCCCTTGCCCCCCCTTCATGACCTTTTCCTTGTGTGTGTGTGTGGGGTGTATGTGTGTGTGTGTGTGTGTGTGCCCGGGCGTGTGGTTGTGCAGTGTGTCCCGCTGCGGGTCTGCTATGTGTGTGTGTGTGTGCGTGCATGTGCTGTGTGTGTCGCCTGTCAGCCTGTTCTCCCTCTTCCCCCCTCCCTTCCCATTTCCCTTGTGTGGGTGTTCCCTTGTGTGCCTTTTGGCTTCGTTTGCCCTCAGGTGGCCATGTGTGCGTCCCGCCCCTGCCCGGTGCCTTCTGGGAGTTTTGACCACGGCGGGGGTTTGGCTGCACGTCTGTTGTGCTGCAACGGTCCGTGATGGTTCGGCCCGGTTCCCGGCCGTGGTCCAGGTCCCATCACGTCTGTTTGGGTCGTTTTTCCACCCCAGCACGTGGTTGTGCTGTTCACCCCCCGGGGGTTCAATTTGGTGAACCGCCCGCCTGTAACGTCTGAAATCACCCATAGGCATGATGCATTATGCACCTGGATCATAAGTGGCATGTATACATATCTGGCATACATAAGTGTTAGCTTTTTTTACTTACTGGCTGATAAGCAAGAGTTGTCTGCTCTGCTTTTGTTGGAGTGATCTCCTATAGTTGTACAGACAGAGAGTGCAATCTTAACTCCAGTGATGTCTATGGCTAAATTCTCATTGACTTCAATGGAGATAAGAACTGCACCTGAAAAGAGGAGTATATTTCATACATAGAACAACTATGAGCTCATAAATAAGTACCCCAGGCTCAAATATAGAGGGCATTCCAATAAAGGACTCATACCTCTTCTAGGGCTGAAACTCAGTCCTTGGTTTTACTCTCTGTTTACCGAGGATTGTGGTGCTTAACTTGAGAATTTACTGAGTACTGAGAAACTGAGTAATGGTCATGATACTCGGTTTCTAAGTAACTCCTCAACTGAGCAATCAGTTGCAGTGGGCAGGAAGGGTGGTAGGCATGAGTCCCCTAAGATGGCAGCAAGGAAGGAGGGCAGGCATGGTAGACAGGAGCAGGGGAGGGGCAACAAAGCAAACTCATTGAATGGACACAGTCTGTGGAGTCAAAGTGAGCTAACTTGCCACCTGCCACCGCTAGTGAGGTCCCCCAGTACTATACATCTCCTGACTGCAGGCCAGGATATTGGGCCATCATATTTTCTCTGGGAGCATGCTGGGAAATATCCAGCATGCTCACAGAAAGCATTAGAATGCTGGTTCTGACATTCTGGCAGGCCAAAGGTGTGGTGGCTACCTCTGTGGCTGCGGTAACCATGCTAGGAGTTGCCCATTTGAATCACTTCCCATCCACTCAACATGTGTGGGTGCTCCATGACAGAACCATTCAGGAACCAGGGACTTCTCTTCACTGACTTGCTCATCTGAAAACACTCAAGGGCATGCAGAGAGACATTCTCACTAGAGACTGGTCCACAATTATGGAACTCCCTCCCCTTGGAGGCCCACCTAAGCCCGAGCCTGCTCATCTTTAAGAAGAGATGTAAGACTTTCTTGTTTGGCCAGGCATTTGGCAGGCTGGGTTAGGGTTGGATGGGATTGAGTGGACAGGTTAAGGAGTAGGTTGGAGGGTAGGTGGTATTAGGGGATTTAAACTGCTTTTATATGTTTGTTTATATATGTCTCTATGTTTTTATATATTTTATATCTTTGTAATCTGCCCTGAGTGGAAGGGTGGGGTAAAAAATTGAACAAATAAAAATATATAAATAAATAATTTCTCACAACAACATGATCCTGTTGCAAAAATGGCAAATGAAATTTTTGCGGTGAATTAGCAGAAATATAATTTTCAAGACACCAGGCCCCACAATTCCTAAACAAACCTCTGATTGGAAGTTTTGAGAAACAAGACAGTAGCCAACAATAGCCCACCTGGTGGGTGTTCACCTGTCCATTTTTAAGGTGATATTCAGATGTTCACACCCACCACTCATACACTGGACCCCTAGACCACACTCTCAGTGGGGTCTGGAACCATGCCAAGTCCATCATGCAGGAGAATTTTATTTATTTATTTATTTATTTAAAATTTATATCCCGCCCCTCCTGCCCACAGAATGCTGTCTAATCTGGGTGAATGTGTCCATATCCTGTCACTTAGGTTGCACAAAGCCTTGCATGCATACCGCACCATAGAGTGAAGACTGACTGCTTCCCTGTAGTGGATGGGGTTCGCACACAGTGGAGAAGAATGCCTGCCCATCAGTGAAGTTTTTTACATTAAAACTGTGAGTGGGAACTGAATGGACACTGCATGGACAGAACATGGACTGTAGTGGACTGTTGTCTTGTTTGTTAACTTTGTTAAACAATAATACCTGTCAGGAATGGCCTAAGTGTAATTGTTCCTGCTACCTGAGTCTGCTGACCTTCCACCGGGCCTGTAAGACCTTGCTGTGTTCATTCAGGACTTTGGGGAAAGGAGTGTATAGGGGTGGGGGGATGGGCAGTGAGCAGGGGGTTGGGTTGGGTTGGGTTAGGGAGGGTTTGGTTATCGGTTATTTTAATCTGGGGCTTTTAGGTTATTTTAATTGTTTTCGTTGTTATGTGTTCCTAAAATGTTACTAGCCGCCCTGAGATGCTTATAGCAAGAGGGCGCAGCATATACATTGTAATAATAAATAAATAATAAATAAAATAAGGGGTAAGGGGGTTGGAGAGATGATATCTAGTCCAGTAATTTGGTGATTCAATGAGCGCCACCCACAAACAGAAGCTCTTAATAGAAGCTGAAAAATCAATAATAGTAATGCCTTAGGGAAAGCTTGTATTTGATCCAATAAACAGTTTATTTATCAAGGAACTTAAGGAAACATTAAATGAATCCAACATAAATAAGAATCGTTTCTTCCCTGGGAACACTAATGTTGTTTCAGATTCCTTAGGAAAAGCAAAGACATCTCTTGAATGGAAACAACAAACACAGTGTTGCTTTACCAGATGGTGACTTGGTTATCTCCTTTGGCAGCTCCTTTCCAAAAACCGTGTGGCTACCTACTTGTTATTAAAGGTTAAACTAATTAAAATAACCTGGAGTCCTCTTTCCCACCCCCAAATATCTTTCTTAAGATGTTCTTCTAACGATCTAAAGAAACAAAATTGCATATGGTATAGCTGCTTTGGTGCATATATTATTGGAATGTGTAGTGTAGTAGACAAGGTTGGACTTGAACCTCGGAGATGTGTATTGGACCTGCTGAAATCCTGTATCAGTCATAAATTTACTGTATAACCTTGGACAAATTGTTATCCATCTGTAAAATACGAATAATGACCATCCTCAGAGAATTGTCTTCAGGATAAACTAAATAAGTATTTTAAAACACTTTGAACAATGGAATCATTCTCTGACCATTTTCACACAAACACTAAAACTGATAAAATGGGTGTTATATTTTATTATACATGTTACAGGGCACCCACAGGGCAATACTGCAGCTCTGCAACATAGACCCTTTTCAAACGAGATGCCTCCACCCAGTTTTGCTAGGTGGAGATGGGTGGAGGTGTCTGTGTGAACACTGTGAGTGGTGGGTGGAGTGCATTGTGCTTGGTGGAGATGGGTGGATGTGTCTGTGTGAACACGACGGGCGGTGGGTGTTGGTGGATGTGTGCTCCCACCCAACACCCATCTCCACCCATAATTCACCCACGGAGCAACTGGCATTGGAGTCCATTTCTCCGGGGGTGGGAGGTGAGGGGTTGTCCGTGTAAACAGACACCCACCCACCTCCACCCAGTGCGGCCATATAAAAATGGCCTAAGTGATAAATAAAAATGGAAAATTGGTTTATTATGGTCTGATATTTAGAGCAGCCTCAGATTTTACTGAAGTCTTTAGAAGTTCAGGTTACTCAGTACTACACAAGATTGAGCCCTGCTTTAGCCCTGTGAACTTGCAATTGTATATTAATATTAATGGGGCCGATCTTAAACCCCCGCACGTGCTGATGTGTGTGTGCGCACAAGTTGTGTGCAGCTTACACGTGACTTGAACATGCATTATATTCAGGGGATGTGCACGCATTGTGTATACATCGCACTGCCAAAATAAAAATGACAGTATGCTAGTGAGAAGCAATCACCCATGGTCATGGAGCTAATGTGATACCCTCTGGCAACTATTATGCCATTGGTGAGGACTATATATCTCCATGTATTTTCACATGTTATGGCAAAACTATCAAGAAACAAAGGAATCAAGAAGTTTTAGTTTCACATATGGGCTGATTTCAGATCTAAAAAAAAAAAAAAAAAAAGGGGGGGGGGGGGGGGGGGACCCAGCAGTGGAAAGCATGGGATGACAACTCAGTGGGAGAAGGAGGGTTCCCTGCTGTTATAGTAGTGTTTGAACTGTTGAACCTTCTGGTAAACTAGTTATACATTAGTTGAAGAGTTACCATGGAGTGCTATTTCATGGCTTTTTGGGGATGGGGTGGATACCAGAAAGTCCTTATCTCTTTCATCCAGTAGTGAATGTGTAGTGAACAGCTACAGTAGTACCTAACAAACATAGACTGAGCTCCTGCCTGACCATTATTACTGCTTTCACACAAACATAAAAAAATAGGTTTGGGCTGACAGCTACTTGAAAAAGTAACATGTGGAAGAGGCCTAGGTTCACAAATCAAAGAATTTGAAATCTTCTATGGTAGAGAATTCAGAGTTGTGATGAACATTTAAAAGTCAGTTGAAAGAGCTTCAGATGAAAGGATATTTTTCATCTATATCCATTCACATCTCACCTGCCAGGAGGCTTCTGGGATAGCTGACTACTCTGAAAGATAATGCTGGCTTTTCTGTATTATTTAGTATTTAGTAAATTTATACATGATGAGTAGCCTGAAGCTCAATAACTGTAGCTTTGCAAAGAGGAAGGAAAAAAGACTATACCCATTAGAGGTGTGAAACAGGGTCCCATGTAATTTTTGCTTTTGTTATTGAAATACATCATTTTTGTTTTCATAAATATCAAATTTTTGTTTTCGTTTTTGCTTTTGTTTTCATTTTTCATTGGTTTTAATGGAAAATACATTTTAGGCTGTACCTTTTTAGTTTTTCTTTATATTTATCTAAAACCTGGAGTGATTGTACCACAAAGAGAAATAATTGAGTGTACCAAATTAAAAAAGGATTGGATAAAGGAATCCAATTGTATAGGCAGTTGAATTATATTACTTTGCAAAAATCTTCATATACAATCTTAGCTGTAACTTCTTTGCCTCACATTTAATGTAGATTAAACTTGTCAAGTTTATACCTCTTCCAATGTTTAATATTGCTGCCAACTTTCATAAATATTGGATAAATTTTACTGGTAATATATGCAATTAACTTATAAATGTTTGTCTGATTGTAACATCTTTTCAGTAAAATTAGTGTACATGAAATTTGGCAGGGCTGTACAGGGTCGGCCCCAGGCATGTGCCACATGTGCGGCCACACATGGCCCCTCTGCCAGCTGGGGCCCCGCACTTGCCTGGCTGAGAAGTAGGCTGCAGCCAGTTTCTCCCCCAGAAAGTGATTCTTCCTCCCCCTCCCTGGCTCCAGACCCCATCCTTCACCTGCCTCTGCCTTCTAGTAGTGCTGCAGCGGAAGGAGCAGGAGCAGCCTGGACACTGGATCGGGCTGGGAGATAAGGCTGTTTACAAACAGCTCCTCCCCAGTGCTGATCAGAAGGTTGCTACCTTGTAAAGAAGGTTCTTTGAGATGGCTCCCAACATTCTCACAACTGGGTTGTGCACGCTCACCCTGTTCAAACAATAGACCACATGATGGTCTTGAGCTCCTGTGGTATAAAAAGAACCCACCCCCTCTGAATGACAGTTCCTTTCAACCCTTTCTAGAAATATAAGAAAATAATTCCATGCGGGGCTTGAAGGGTGGATGTTGTGAGAATGTTCGGAGCCATCTCAAAGAACCTTGTTTGCAAGGTAGCAACCTTCTGTTTTTTCTCGAGTGGCTCCTCACATGATATTTTTACATGGCTCCGCTGAGTGGGGAGTCCGTGGGTGCGCCAGTGCATGGATGGGGCATGCACACAGCTGCACACACATCCCCACTCACCCACCACTCATCCACACCCACATAGTAAGCATCATTTCCCCCGGTTGCTCCGTGCGTGGGGATAAGTGGGAGGGTGAGTGGGGATGCATGTTAGGTGAGCGTGCACACCCCCCCACTCACCATGGAGACGTGCACCACGTCATTCACATAGGGTTCCCCCACCTATGAACACACAGAAATCTGCGTGTTCATGGCTGGGAGGAGAGACCAGTGTAAAAAGGGCCACATTCTCACAACTGTCTTACTTATACTATCTTAGGTAGGAATTTAGGATGTAAAACAATATCTATTCTGTCTTGGGAAATAAATCTGCAAATATGCTTCTGAGATTATTACGGCTGCTATTTCACTAACTCTTCTTAATGAAGTTATTGCTAACAGGAATACTGTCTTTAAACCCACACCCCATAACTAGTTCATTTGCACCCCCATATAATCAATTCATGCTGCCCCGTGGGCACTGATTAAATGGTTATGGGTGGGGGCAGCGTGAATAGATTATATGGGGGCGGGGCAGAAATGAACTGGTTATGGGGTGGGGGCAGCATGAACTGATTATGGGGGCACAACGGAACTGGTTATATGTCTCTTTTCATGGTATAATGCGCTTAATAAGCTAGCTGCATTTTGGGTGTCTTGTGTGTGTGATAGCAGCACCTCTGGACTGGTCAGACCGCATGCGTGCACAAGGCACAGTTTGCACTGGCAGCAAGAAGCAACAGGCCCTGGAGGCCAGACTGGCTAAGTTCACCCCCTCCTCCAGTAAGGCAGTGGACGCAGTCAGTCTGTCTGTGCCTGTGTCACTGCCCGCTTGGCTGCCCCTGCAGTGGAACCACTCCTGGGGAGTGGTGGTAGACACTCAGCTGGGGAGGGGGGGAAGCATTAGGAGGCCATGCTTCTCCATGGTTGCTTGGAGAGGTGGAGAATGGGAATCCTTCCTGTCCAGAGGGAGTAAGTTTTATGTAAATGTATATATTTGAATAATTAGGTGGTGCCTAATTATGCAAATTAGGCCCCGCACCAAGACTTTGCACATGGCCACACAAACCCTGGGCCCAGCCCTGGGGCTGTATATCACACTTTCATGATCATAGATATCATATTTTTATGATCATGTGATAAAGGGTCCCAATTTTATAAGCCTGCACAGCATACGCAGAGAAGGAGCCTATGCCAGGGATTCTCTGATGTGACACTGTAGTATAAGATCAGTTTGTGATGACAATTGTTCAGAAGAAATGTCAACCAAATATCCTCATTCTGTGCTGTGACCATCCCAACATCTCTTTCCCACGTGTTACTGGGAAGTCAGAAGCATCTGTTTAGGAAAGGGCCAATAGAGATTCTATGATGTCCTCTGTCATTGTGCTGCAGGATGTGATTGTGATGATTGGACAGCCTGAATGTGTAAACTATGTCTCTTGATTTCTGGGATGCTATCCTCAAAGTCTCAATTATATCTCTTCTGTGTTTGCCTGAGGACTGTCCCCCATGCCCACCTCGAAGCCACTACTGATTGGTCCTGTAAAGCTGGAAGCATGCAGTAATTGGTCAGTGAATGTGTCTGTCCATATTTTGGGTTGCTCCACATACTCCCTCCTACAGCCTCCCTCCCCTGCCATGACATGCACCTGCCTCTGACTGGCACTGTATGTGCTGCTATTTATCTCAATAATGTTCTTCAAGGGAACAGCTTCAATTGCTTATAGAATTGGTTCCCTTTATCAAATTGTCCTTTAGTTTGGCTGAGGTGACAGGGAATGTAATACATTCCTGCCAAACGTCCTGTAAACAGGATGGAATATAAACACGTTACAACTGGAAATGTATTTTGATGTTAATGTCTTATACCATCAGGACCCTTTATCAAATATTTCTGAAAATTAGCAGAATTATTAAGCTTTTGGAGGGACATAGCATTCACAGGTTTCATGCAAGTATGCTGGATGATAAAGAAGTAGCCATGAATGTGTATGGAGATTGTTTAAAAATCACAACATTCAATTGCTTCTAAAATTGGTTCCCTTTATATAATTGTTTCAAAAATGGGTACACATAGGGTGATTTCAGACGTGATGGGACGGCATTCGCCCCGTCTCAGAAACAACACTGAGATTCCCCGCCGTGATCACTCTGGCATGGCCAACAGACGTGCCGGGGGATCCCAGTGGGGAATTAGGGAGGGGGCAGGGCCGTGCGGCACAACATGTGGCCGCACGGTCACGCCCCCCACGCTCCCCCGCCGCCTGCCCTCTGGGGAGACGGGTGGGCACTGTGGCCAATGCGGCCGCAGCACCCGCCCGAAATGACCACGGCCCGGAATCCCAGCGTGGATTCCGGGCCGTGATTGCTGTCCAGATGTGATGGGCCCCTTCATCCCCACCGGGAATCCCATTCACCACGCGATCGGTGCCAGCCCCGCAGGTTCAGCCGGTCGTGTGGTGAATGTGATTCCCGGCGGGGATTGAGCATGGGTAACATCTGGTAGGGAACTTCTGGTTCCCCAATAGACGTTACAGGACCATTCCCCACCACAGGGAATTGACTGTGGTTGGGCATGATCTCGTAATGTCTGAAAACACCCATAATTCCCTCTGTTGGGGGTATAATCTCCCCAAGTTTCATAAGAATTGAATAAAAAAAAAAGAAAGAGTATAGCCAGAAATACATTTTTAAGTTAATTCCCTTTAATTCAAAAACAACATGTCATTTTAGTTTCTATTTTTGTTATTATTATTTTTTATTTTCATTATTGCAATAACAATAATGAAAATGACAATTTCCATTATCATTATTGTAATAAAGAAAATGATATGCACACCTCTACTACCTATAGTGTTGCTTCAGATGGAGCACTTGGAATCCAGAAATGAATTATTTTAATCACATAAGTGATAGCCAGATGGCATGTATCTTTGTCTGAAGTATTTTTTTAAAAGTTAAACATCAGACAGAAGAGAAAATATTTTTAAGCACACATTTTAGAAATTGCCTAAATTTCATAATAGCTGAAAGAAGGAATATGATACATGATGGTGGGGGAGAACTTCAAGTGATAGCCTCACTGAAATAAACATTTTCAGTGGTCTTTTTTTATTGTATTAGGATAGCTGCATTGAGGTACACCTCTAAGGGGAGTAAGTTCTACCAGTGGCGCAGGATGGGGTGAGCACTTATATGCCCAGATTATTTGCCCCGCTGTCCCTACTTTCAAGGCACTGTCAGAGGGGCACAGCTGTGGGAACACTGACCACAATCCCCAAACTCCTGTCCTCAGGATCTGTGCTGCTTGCACGTAGCACAATGTCCCCATAATGGGTTCACATGTGCATACTTCACAGCACACACAGGGCATGGAATTGGCCCCATTGTGAGGTAGACAGGAAGCCAGACCACCTCACAGCACTCTTTCAGACCTACCTAGCTGTGCCTACTACTTTCAAGTTTCACACATTAGCTATTAATTCCACACCCTGGAGCCTAATGCAGCCCAGTCTCCAATTCTCTGCAAAAGCTATTCCTCACTTTGATGGTGGAACCTTTCAAAGGTAGATGGTGTCAGAGTGCATGTACCTGCCAAGATGAGACTTGGAAAGGATGCCTCAAGTATAGCCACCCTTTCTCCCTTACAGAGTGCAGATTATAAAAAAGAAAAGATCCTGCTTTAAAATCAATCTGGCACTTTATAGCCAGGCAGTGTAAAGATTATATAGGGCAGCTACATTAATCTGGCCAAAACTGATCCGTTTATGCAACTTAATTCTATAGTTGTGACACCACCCTGCTGGAAACAACCCTTGATATCATTACGGTCTGGACCCAGCCTATCTGTGGGATCGCCTCGCTCCCCGGGTCCTGGATGGATCTCTGCGGTTGGCTAGGGACGCCGTGTTGGAGAGGTCCCCCTGGTGCAACAGGGTGGGGAGAACGGGGCATGTTTGAAAGAGCGTTCTTGGTGGCATCACCGTGCCTGTGGAACTCCCTGCAGACTGAGACCCATTTGTTCCTGGATCTCCCCTCCTCCAGGCACCATTGTAAGATTTGGCTATTCTGCCAGGCTTTTGGTGGGGGAGGTCGGTGGTGGGGATGTTTTTATGGACTCCTGTTTTGACTTAATTGATCTTTTAGTATTTTTATACTTTTTGTAATTTGTTATTTATTAGAATGTTTTTTATTATTGTTGTTTTGTTGTGAGCCATCACGAGCTTTCAGAGGCAGGAGGGTATAGCACAGAAATTAAAGTATAAATAAATAAATAAATAAAATAAAATAAAATAAAATAAAATAAAATAAAATATTACCAACCAACACATATCCAATGTGCTAAGATAACTAAGTGTGCAGCTTGGGTTTTCTATGGAAACAAATAATGCTAGGGTTTAGAGATGGGCAAAAGCGGTTCGGAAGTTCGGAGTTCGGACCGGACTCAGTCTGTTCGGTCGACCGAACCGAACTTCCGAACCGAATTCCAATTTCAAACCAAACCAAACCTAATCGAACCGAATTTCCGAACTCCGTTCTGTTAGTCCATTCCTAGTGGCAACACACTCCAAAAAAACTGGTTTTGAATGGCCGAACTTGGTTCAGAAGTTCAGAATGCAACCAAACTTGGTCTGTTCGGTGAACCGAACTGAACTTCCGAATCGAACCCGAATTTCCGAACTCGAATTTCAAACCAAACCGAACCGAATTTCTGAACTCCGTTCTGTTCGCCCATCCCTACTAGGCTTATTGTTACCTGTTTCTCTCTCTCTTTCCATATATGTCCCATCAATGGGCATTTTTACACACATGTTAAAGTTCAGGATTTTTCAATCTTCTGGGTTTACAAGTCCACAAGTAAGTTCCAGATATTTTTTCACACACACACTGCCCTGAGGCAGTTCCTGGATGCATTCTTCACACAAACACTGTCCTGAGGCAGCCTAAAGTAGCCACAGCTGTAGATATGACAGGCTGCCATGGAAACCAAGTGACCACAGCTGCCTGGAGCAAAGCAGTTTACCAGGAGAACCTTTTACACACAAAAGTTGTGGGAGAAGTTTCATGCAGAAGTTCAAAGATCCAGATGTTTAAGATCTTGGTGAGTGATTTGTACACACAAAAAGTTCAGGATGTAACAGCAAACATCCAGGACAAATGTGTGTGTAAAAACACCCAATGAGTAAAGACTAATGCTGAAACTTGGTATTCAGAATTACTTGCTTTTTACCAAGTATCTTGGTATTCAATTTAGTTTTCCTGAGTACCAAGTAACCAAACAATCAGGCCAATACTCAGTCCAGTACTCAGTACTTGGGTAAACCCTCTGATGGGCAACATACAGGGATGTTCATGCAACATATGGGCTTTTCCTGGTCTTATATAAGGAAACTCAGAAAATACTTGGTACTCCGTTTTATTTTACTGAGTATTTTACTGAATACCCCGAGTATTGAGTATTTGACTGAGTTACCAAGGATCAGCTGAACACTTGAATCTGATTGTCAGAAATTCAGAAATGCTCACAAATATTTTGTTTTATTATTCAGTGCAGCCCTAGTAAAGCACAAAGGATATGAGGACCCTTCTCAAAACAACAAGATCCTCTTCTTCCTCTTCTGGCAGGCTCGATGCATAAAGATTGTAATGTTCCCTCCCTCCAAAAAAAAGGTTTGGTGAGAGACAGAGGTAAGATCATAAGAACTGCCAGCACTGGAAGATTTAGAAGAAATGTAGAAAAGCAGGTCTATATAGAGTAATCCATTCTCTGTTCCCTGGCAGGCAAGCTAGGACCAAATTCCTCAAGATTAGAATGTAACTTCAGCTACATGAGGTTATTTATTATTATTATTATTATTATTATTATTATAAACATTTATATAGCGTCAGCCATGTGCCTGGCACTGTACAGAACATAGAAATAGACGCGGTCCCTGCCTGTGGCTTACAATCTAAAAGACAAGGAGGGGGAGACAGGGAGAGGGGACAGTGGGAGAGACAGGGGAGAAGACAAACAAACATTCAGGCGGATGCGAAATCTCAGGTGTATGTGCTTGACTTGGTTACAATCAGGTTGGTTGCAGCAGTCTGCAGAGAAGGGCAGACAGTAATATATGGGGAACGACTAGCAGGCATTGGGAAAGGCAGTGAGGGGAAAGTGGGTCTTGAGGAGGGATTTGAAGGAGCGGAGGGAGGCGGCAAGGCAGATGTGGGTAGGGAGGGAGTTCCAGGCATGGGGGGCAGCGAGGGAGAAGGGTCGAAGGTGGTTAGGTGAGCAGACGAAATGAGGGAGAGTGAGGGAGGGGACAGAGGAAGAGCGGAGAGCGCGTGCAGGAGTGCTAATATTACAATATTACAATATTAATATTACAAGCTATATACAGGGTAATCCTCAAGCTTTTAAGGGTATTTTCAGACATGATGGGCCTTTTGGCCCACCATGCTGAACCCTGGACTGGGAACCATCCGTGATCAGACTGGCCATCCATCAGATGTGCTGACCTGAACACTGTGGGAAATCTTGTAGGTTGTGGGGTTGAGCGGCACAATGTGCAGCTGCTTAGCCCCGGCCCCCTTGGCAGCCACTCATGGGTAGATGGGTGGGCGCAGAGGCCTGATCCCTACCTGTGGTTGGGGCCAAGATCCGGGATGGGACAAAGATAACAGATGTTACTTTTGGCCCATCCTGGATCGTGGCCAATCAACCACGGTTGTGGCTCTCAGGGCAGCCTGAGAGCCAGAACCATGGTCAATTTAATCTCAGCTGGATGTTCGCTGTGGTGAACATCTAGACGGGAGCAAATAGACATGCATGGGATCGCTGCCACTACACCGGATCCACTGTGATTCACTGCGGTGAGCAGCATTCCTGTCATGTCTGAAAATACCCTAAGTGTTGATGCTATCCTGTGGTAGTGACAAAAGTCCTATCAATTTCAACAGACCTCATATTGGTGCTAAGGTCTAGCACCGCTGCTGAACAACATGAGGACATCACTGTATTGATAGAGAGAGTGGTGTGAGTTTGAACTACAGCAAAGGTTTAATGAGCTTATTCTGTAGATGTTGAATGAATTAATAAATTATGCATTACTGTAAAACATTCTCTCTTTTAATCAAGAATTTCTGGTGGCAATATAAACAGTGGGCTTATTTGGTGCCTACGTTGTCCAGTTTTGTGCTTTTGCAATTCTGATGAAATGTCTAAGATATACACAAATAAAGTTAACAGAGGAAATGCATTAGTGAATTAGGCCCCATTTTGAAACCCATCTTTATATAACTTGACATCTTGTTCTGCCCTGTCATGCAGAGAAGTGTTTTCAACGGCTGCTCCACTGCTTTAGAACTCCCTTCCCCTAGAGCACATGTGGACATATTGTGGCTCAGGAGACACATACAGCTAATCTATCCTACTTCAATGCACCTGAGTCTCAGTAACTCAATCACAGCTGCTCCTCAGAATCTCAGCAACAAGGACACAGAGCACTTATTCCAGCCTCCATTAATGAAGCAGGAGAGGTTTCTGTGTGCATACACTTGTCTATCTGTGTCTTGTGGGTCTTGATCATATCAATATTTTGGTGTGCAGCTCGGGACTTTCAAAACTTTAGCCACCCCTGCCCTAGAGACCCATCAAAGCCCAAGAGGAAACATCCTTTGAAAGAATTTTTTTTTTTTTAAATTTGGTCAGGTGTTTGGTGGAAAAGGATAGGGTTTTATACAAATTTAGACAAGTTTTTTTATTTTATATTTATTTTTTCTTTCTTTAATTTTTATCATGTTATTTTTTATATATATATTTGTCTTTATGATGTTGCTCCATCCCAAGACATTGGGATAAGATGAACTGTTCTTTTTTTTAAAAAAAAAAGAGAAAAAAATGCATAACGGGACAGATTCCTGCTAAAAAGTCATCATATTGTCTATGGGTAAAAAAAGTATTTATTTATTTATTTATTTATTTATTTATTGGCATTTCCGCCTGCCCTTCCCAGAAGGCTCAGGGTGACTTATAAATATATGAAATACAATTTAAAAATCAAAATACAATTAGAAAAAAAAACAACCCATTCCAACTCCAACCCACCAACACCTCCCTATTGTAATCCTTATCCCCGCCTGCCAAATGCTTTACTAAAAAGAAAAGTTTTGAACTGCCTCTGAAAAATGCACAGTCTCAGACTCAAACAGACCACCCAGGGAACGGAGTTCCACCAAATTGGGGCATCAGCCGAGAACGGACTCTGCAGGCCCCCATCGTACAGACTAGAATCACAGGTGGAACCCACAGGAGAGGGCCCCCGGCCTACTGCAGGGGCCATGATGGAGCATAGTAGGACAGGCAGTCTTTCAGATATATGGGGCCTAGGCAAGGATCCCAATTGCAAGGATCTTCAGGTCTATATAAAAATTGCTCTTTCCCTCATGTCAGTATTAGGGTCTATCCAGAAGAAAGAGATTATAGCTGGGGTGTCTCCCTGCTGGGTCCACCCCTGGCTGCTAATTTTGATCCCCTTAGTTAGGAAATGTCTGCTAGCCATTTTGTAACAGAACATTCTGTTCTCTCCTTTTACTTACACAGACCTCATCGCCATGGCCTCTGAGTATCTGCATCAACATACAAGTGACAACAAGGGGGCGCATGTGCGAAAGTGAGTGGCTGGGGACTGCCTAGGCTCCCCTCCTCAAGCTCCTAATTGTGCCAAAAAAATATTTAAAAACAAAGCTCAAGTGGTGAATTAAAGAAGGATGGCTGGCAAGAACAAAGGGAGGCAGAAGATCTCCCAAAAGAATGCCTTAGATTGCTTCTGTGAGCGGGGATCTGCAGTGAGGCCCAGAGTAGCAGAGAAAGAGGCAAGCAGGAGTAGCATGAGGCCTGCAGGGCCTGAAACAGACCACGAGAGTGACAGGGAGCTGCTTTCCTCTGAGTCAGGGGAGGGTTCTGGAACAGGCAAGTCTTTACATAAGCTATTGGCCCAAATGAGAAAGGAAATCAAAATGGATATGAAGAGGATAAAATCCTCATTTGATGAAGGGAATAGGAAGCTGGAAAGCCTGGCCAGAAGGCTGGAAGCAACAGAGGGGAGAAACTCCTCTATAGAAGATCAGGCCCTGGTGACAGGCCAGCAGCTTACTGAGGTGAAAAAAGCAATTGATTTCCTAAAAGATAAATGTGAGGACCTTGAAAATAGGTCTTGAAGGGGCAATTTAAGGTTTAATGGAATCCCAGAGAACAGGGGGACCGAAGAGAGCAATGAGTTGATATGGGCCCTACTAAAAGAAAATTTTCCTGAGAGAGAGCAATTCCACACAGCAAATATTGATAGAGCACACAGGGTGGGCCGTCCCAGGATTAAAGAAACTGACCCCCTTCACCCTATCATCGTTAAATTTGCAAACTATCAAATAAAAGAACAAATTCTGAGACAGGCCCAGCTCAAGCAGAAGATAATGTTCAGGCAACAGACAGTCAAAATACAACCAGATTATGCAGCAGAAACAATGGAAAGGCGTTTAAAG
>QEPC01010057.1:395270-450232 GCA_003113815.1 Sphenodon punctatus | reverse complement strand
ACTGGAAGACAGAAGAGGAACTCCCAATGGCAGAATGGACACAAAGGTTGTGGTCTCTGTTTCATCTGGAGAAACTGCAGGCGAAATTACAGAACAGATACAAGCCTTTTAAAGAGACATGGATACAAATTGTAAGTGCTTTGGAGAATAAGCATCAGGAAAGTAAGAACATTCAGACACTCTGAATATTAAATGGAAGGACATAATTTGTTGTCTAAAAGTTTATGCAGGCAGCAAAATCATAGACGCCTTAGGATGTAAATTGGTTAATATACTACATGGATGAATTTGACTTTGTATAGTTTTTGTACTTCAGGATTTAGGTCTTGCTTTGATTTGAATGTCTTCACAAATAGTTATAGAATTGTAATATGGAATCACCATGCATTGTGAGGGTGTTAATGTGTAATGACTGAATGTTTGAATAAGAAAACAATAAAACTCATTTTATTTAAAAAAAAGAAAAAAAGAAAAGTGCATACAAGTGACAACTGGGAAAGACATATTTAACCGATTGCCTGATCCTCTTCACTTATACAATTAATTCACACAATGAATGCCTTTAGACACAGCATGCTTTACCCCCAGTTTGGCCAGTTGGTCCAAAGGCAAGGACACCAGATGTGCAGGTGGAGCAGGTTATGCCTGCTTCGTGGAAGCCCCTCTGGCAGCACTCCAGAACATCCCAGAGCACCACTGACTGAGCAGGCTGGCCAAACCCATGGCACCAGTCTGAAGTGGAGCTTCTGTCCATCTGTAGAGAGGACCCATGCTGCAACTTCATTTCTGGGCAATACAATAGAGTTGCAGGAACCAAGCTAGAGTGTCAGGCGATCATCCACAACTCTATGGTACAGGGGCCAGGGATGTGCTACGCATGTGGATCATGGTCCAGGGAAACTACCAAGTCTGTCTAAAGCGGACACAGGCAGGGCTTGAAGCAGGCATAAGTGGGGGTGTATCCCTGGAGAAGCTCTCGGGTAGCCAGCCTCTGCATCTGTCTGTTTACACAGATTGTTGCGGGGGGGGGGGGAAGGAGAGGGATGGGGGACAATAATATGTTTTATAGTTTTATGATTTAATTGTGAATTTGTATTGTTGTGAGCCGCCCCAAGCTGCCTGTGGCAGGAGGGGCAGGATACTAAATGCTTTTATAAATAAAAAAATAAAAAATTGTCCCCTAGAAAGACATTATTTATTTATTTATTTATTTTATTTATTTTACAAAATTTATATCTCACTCTTGGCAGCCCAGAGCAGCTAACAGCCATAAAAATATACATATAGTATAAAACAATTTAAAAGACATTGAACCATAAAAATCATAAAACAGGGAAAGAATACCAACCCTCCCCCATACCCCACCCACCCGTACCCCTCTTCCTCGCCAAATGCCTGATGGAACAGCCAAGTTTTATAGTTCCTACAAAAGACTGGGAGGTCCGGGGCCAGACGGGTCCACACCTGGAGGGAATTCCAGAGGCGTGGCGGGGCCACTGAGAAAGCCCTGTTCTGCGTGGCTGACCAGGAAACCTAGGTAATCTCCAACACGGCACCCCCAGATGACCACAGGGGCCAATCTAAAACCCGGGAAGTGAGGCAGTCTCGCAAATAAGCAGGGCCCAGGCCGTGTAAGGCTTTGTAGGTTAAAACCAACACTTTGAATCAGTCCCGGAAGACTATTGGCAGCAAGTGCAGAGATAGGAGCACTGGTGTAATGTGCTCCCAAATGCCGAGCCCCACCAAGAGCCGGGCCACCACATTCTGCATCAGCTGTAGCCTTCGAGCCATCACCATAGGTAGCCCCATGTAGAGCACGTTACAGTAGTCTAACTGAGAGGTAATAAAAACATGGATGATTGTGGCCTGGTCAGGAACTGAAACCAGTAGCCAAAGCCACTGCACCAGATGTAACTGTCGGAAGACACTCCTCGCCACAGCCTCCACCTGGAGATCCAGGCGGAGCTGCGCATCGAGGCGCACCCCCAGGTTCTGTACCTGGGAAGTCAGCGGAGGGCAGACTCCATCAATCGACGGGGCTGTCAACTCAACTCCACCAACTTACCCAATAACATCACCTCCGTTTTGTCATAATTCAGTCACAGTTGGTTAGCCCTCATCCCTCACAGCTGTCAAACACCGGATAAGCATCGAGACAGAGGGCCTGAGTCTGTTGAAAATGAGAGATACAATTGGGTGTCATCCACAAACTGATGACACCTCACCCTGAACTCTCTTATCACATCGCCGAGCGGCTGCATATACACATTGAACAGGAGAGGGGGCAAAACCGAACCTTGCGGGACCCCACATGGGAGGTCTCGGTAAGATGAAAAACAATCACCAAGTACCACCCACTGATTTATTCCAGTCAGGAATGAGTGGAACCATTCAAGAACTATCCTGACCACCCCCGCACTGTCCCACAGGCACGTCACCAACATCTCATGGTCAACAGTATCAAATGCTGCCGAAAGATCTAATAAGACCAATAGGGTCGATCAACACCGATTTTTTTCACAGCGGCACACATCCACCAAGGCCACAAGCACTGTCTCAGTGCCATGACCTGGACGGAAGCCAGACTGTGAAGGATCAAAATAACCGATGCGGTCGAGATACTCCTGGTGTTGCTGAGCCACTACCCATTCAATAACCTTCCCTAAAAAGGGAAGGTTAGAGACAGGCTGATAGTTGGCAGGGGAATCAGTGTCAAGCAATGACTTCTTGAGCAGAGGCCGTATCACTGCCTCCTTGAGATAGCCCGGCACACTGTCCTCCTGTAGGGAGTCATTGACCACCCCAGTCAGCAATGGCCCCATTGTCTCCTGGCAGCTCTTAACCAGCCAGGACATGCATGGATCTAATTCACAAGAGGTGGCTCGAACAGCCCCAATCACCCCACCACGTCAACGGGTGTCACCGAGTGAAAGTGATCCCACAAAACTCGACAAGCCAAGGCTTCTACAACCTCTACCTCCTCCACTGAATTAAATGTGGCATGAAGGTCTTGGTGAATACAGGTGATTTTCTCTGCAAAATAATCCGCAAAAAGGTCACAGCACGCGGAAGATGACTCAACCCCCAGGTTGAGGGAGGCCGGATGGACCAACCCCCCCAAACAACTTGAAACATCTCCGCTGGACTGGATCCCACAGATGCTATGAGGGCAGCAAAGTACTCCCTCTTTGCTGTCCAGGACCCGCAGTTTCTCAGAGAACCAAGGAAGCCTGTGGGTCCATCGCCTGGGCAATGGACACCTGGGAGCCGTTTGGTCTATGGCCTCCTTCAGCAAGATATTCCATAACTTGACGAGGTCACCGATGAGACGGTCATCAAGGTCAGAGGGTAACACCCCAAGAGCACCTAGAAACCACACTGGGTCCATCAGTCTTCGGGGGCAGACCATCCTAATAAGTTCTGCACCCCTGCCGGGAGCAGACATGTTCTAGAATGGAAGTCTGCAGGAAGTAATGATCCATCCATGACAAAGGCACAGTTGTTATCTCCCCCATTAACAGAGCACCTGCTTCAAGGCCAGTGCAAAACATGAGGTCCAAGGTATATTCTCCAAGATGTGTTGGGCCGTTGACAGTCTGGGACAGGCCCATGATTGCCATGGTGGCCATGAACTCATGGTCAGCTCCCCTGAGCACCACATCGGTGTGAATGTTGAGGTCCCCCAAGACTATCGTCCTGGAAGACCGCAGACCACCTCCGACACAGCCTCTGCCAGAGCATGTAGGGAGGCCGCTGTACTGGTAGGTGCATGGTATACCAGCAGCACTCCCCAACCATCCCCGGCCAAGTCAAACACAAGGTGGAGACCTTCAATGCCTACCATGGCCCACACTGGATACTAGGGCTGTAGCGGAATGTTGCAGCGGTAGCTATTTCTGCCGGAAACAGCATTTCTGCAATTCGTGGTATGGCATGGCAGAGGCTTTCATTCCTCTAGTTTCATTCCGGTACTTCCACAGTTCCACTAATTTCATTCCGCTACTTCCACAGGCTTCACAAAATAGCGGAAACATGACATTTTCGCTACTTCCGCCATTCTGCCAGTGCCACAAAATAGTGGAACAGCGGTTTTCTGACAGTTTCCGTAATTTTTCTGCAATTCCGCAATTTGCAGAATGCCGGCGGAATTAGTGGAATGTCCACAGAAAAGCCGTGTGTGGAGCGGGCAATTCTGAAATGGCAGAATAGAATCGTGGCATGGTAACAGCTGCTGCCGCATCAGCCCTACTGGAAACCCCCTCACAGACCACCCCTCTTTAAAAATCCTAGCTACACTGCCCCCCCCATCCCTTCAACCGTGGCTGCTGCTGCACGGAATACCCGGAAGGAACAAGATCAGACAAAATAAGCCCCAATTTATTGTCCAGCCAGGTTTCCGTGATACACACGAGATAGGCGGCACAGTCCAGGATCACCTCCTGAACTTTTGTTGCCTTATTCGCCACTGACCTCATATTTAACAGCACCAAAACCAAATTGAGGGCCCCTTGACCAAGTTCAAAATATTGTCCCTCACCCCTGACTTCCCCCCCATTCCCCGCTCCCCAGCTGTCTTGCCCAGACTGAGAGGGAGCAGCCTTTGGCCCATCTGGGCCGGAAGTCCCTGGTGGAGTGCCGACCCCACCCCTTCCTCCAAACGGGGGAGGGGGAGATGGACACAGGGGGATGGCAACTCATAGTTCTGTTGGGGCCTGACCTGGCCCTACTGCTCTCGCTGCCGCCTCTGCCCCGGCCACCATCAGGTCGGGGGGGAGGGGTATCAGAATTATCACAGGTGGGAAGGTCCCTGGAGCCCCAGCCAACATCCCATCATTCTCCCAGCACAGACCAGTCAAACCCCTGGGCATCAGCCCCTCGTATGGTGGTTACCTGGGGTGGGAGGGGCAGCAGAATTAGCACAGGTGGGAGGGTCCCTGGAGCCCCCAGCCAACAGACCACCATTCTCCAAGCATAGCTCAGTCACACCCCTGGGCAGCATCCCCCTTGTATGGTGGTTACCTGGGGTGGAGAGGCAGCAGAATTATCACAGGTGGGAGGGTCCCTGGAGCCCCCAGCCAACAGACTGTCATTCTCCCAGCACAGCCCAGTACATTAAGGTACATGACTAACTCCTTTAATAAGTGACCCCTTTTTACTCTTTCCCTTTCCCCTAGGAGGTCATGTGGTTTCACTGCACAACTGGAGCAGGACAGGGGCCTGTGTTCACTGTATTTTCCTTATTGCTGCCAATGGGGAAAATGTAGTGAACAAGGGTCCCTGCTCATTGGTATGAGTTAGAACTAGATTCAAGATGTTCTCTGCCCTGTGCCAGCAGGCTAATGTCCCTGAAGGATCATATGCTTGTTGGGAATTAATGTAGTTCAGGCATTTTCTATTTTTTATGGGAGCAATGGGTGTAGGAACTGGCTTTGCCACTTAATGCCAATTGAGAAGCCTCCTTTGCAGAGGAAATGCTTCAATTACCATTTCTCATGAGATTCTCATGAGAGTCTCATGCTATTTGCAATGCTTAAGTAGCCAGAAGAGGGGGGAAGATCTGGTGTCATGCTGAATACTGGAATATAGGGTAATTTCAGACGTTATGAGATTACAGTCAACCACACCAAATCACACACAAACCCCCAACATGGCCAAAGAGCCCAGAACATCTGATCAGAGGCATCCAGATGTTCACCCAGGTCAATCAACAGTAGGGGCCAAAGCCAACCACAGTTCTGGACTTTGGGACTGGACCACCTCCAGAACTATGGTCAATACAATTCCCACCAGGAATCGGTTAAAAGTAATGTCAGAACAGCAACTGCCAGGCATGATCACACACAACGATCCCCAGCCGTGGCGAATGCATGCAGCATCACTGCCAGGCAACAACCAGCAAACAGAACAAGGAGGGATATTTAAAGGGTGCACAGCACCAGGGGAATGAGGAGGCAAAACAGCAAACAGGAAGGGACAGGAGATTAGAGGAGTGACACTGAAATTGAGAAACAGCAGCAGCAGGAGAACCCACAGAGTCCACAGCAAGCCACCCCACAGGGGAACACCGAACAGGGGACAGAGGCCCCCCACAAATGGGTAAGGAGACCACAGTGGGTGGGGGGATGGCCAGGGTGTGTGTGAAAGGGATGCAGAAAGGCACGGAGGGAGGGCAGGAGCCGGGGGCCAAAACATAATAAGCACAGCACTCAACCCTCCATGTCCATCCAATAGACCAAGAAAAGAGCCCGAGCCCCGGAACCCCCACAGGACACCAGCATGGAGGAGGCAGAGGAGGCAGCATCAGAGCTCAAGGGGGCATCAGGGAAATGGAGATAAAAGAGAGGGTGACAGTGGGGATACATGGAGACACAGGACTTCATAAAGATCTGGGGGTCCCTAGAAAATCAGATAGAGCTGACAGTCAACAAGAGGAACGAGCATGTCTTCGCTCAGATTGTCATGGAAATGGAACAGGCAGGATACCAAAGGACAGCAGTACAATGCAGGTCCAAGGTAGAGGAACTAAAGAGGGGGTACAAGAACATAAAGGACAAGAAGAAGAAGTCCGGTCATGCAGCAAGGACAGCGCCCTATTACAATGCCTTGGACCGCATCCTGCACATGAAGAGCTCCATTGTGGTTCCCAGGCTGGTAGGGAACACTGTGGCACAGGGCCGGACAAGAGAGAATGTACCACCATCCATGGCAGCACCACAGACACCGGTGACCCCACCCCCACCCCAAGAAGAACAGACCGGGACCTCGGGGAGCAGCAGGCCCCCATCACGGACAGGCATGGGGAGCCCAAGACTGATGTCAGAGTTGGGGGTCTCTGATGATGATGATGACACCCTGGTCACCCTAAGTCGGTGGACATGAGAGAAGCACTTGCAGCAGAGCACCATGGAGCTCTCTACTCCCAGACAAACATAGAAGATAGGCACAGGGGGTGGAAAACACAGGGGCCAGCATGGACACAGCAATGGGAGAAGGGGTGGGAGGGATAAACGGGCAGGGAATGGAAGCAACCCAACCCCCCCAATTATTGCAGTCATGCTGGAGTTAGAAAAGGAGGTAATGGAGGTGGAACATGCACTGTGAGTGGTGGAACATATGCAAGAAGTTAATCAGAAGGGACAGGGTCCAGAGATGGCCAGGAGAGGGACGAGGGGCAGGAGGGAAAAGGGGGAAGAGACACATGCACCCCAAAGACCCACCACCACATCTGTTCCCACACAGGACCACAACCACACCAGCAGGAGGAACAGACGTATGAGGAGGGGGAGGGGGAGCAGCTGCAGCGGGAGCAGCAAGGTGAGCAGGCAGGGGGGAGGCCAGGTTGATGAGCAGGGGGTGAAAGCAGGGGCTGAGCAGGCAGGGGGATCCAGCTAACAGCCACTGGTGAATACTGGGGATCCACAGTCTACTAACCTTCATGACACCACAGCAGACTCGGGGCAGCGGAACCCTGGATATGTACCTCATCAGTGATGCTCGTATCTACTTGGCATAATGGTACTCCCTGGGGTTTGCCTCATTCACATATAGCGGGAAAGGGAAAGCTGGCCGATGTGGCTGAGTATACGCCAGGGCGGCTCCATCGGTCTTGCAGATTATTATTATTAGCAAGCATTTATATAGCACAAGCAATGTACCTGGCACTTTACAAATTGAATAGACCTCTCCCTTCTGCCATTTCTTGGGGATCGGGCTGAACATCAGTAGCAGCAGCTATAGGGGGCACAGGGAGAGTGGCAGCGGCATGGTGACCAGTCAATCAGCCTCAGGGTCCCAGTAATCCCCTTTGCAGAACACCACTCTGATTGGGGACAGCGAGGCAGACACTAGTTCTGCGTAGGAGATGTCTGGTGCTGAGGCAATGGCTGTCCCTCCAAGAGCTGTGTCGCCACCATGTTCTGCCCCTCTCAGCAGTGCTGTCAGTGGTTCGTCACCCGGTGCAGTTCAGAAGGCAGGAGGGGCAAGATATCCTCCATCTGAGTACATTTTAAGTTGGTGCAGGCTGATGATTCCAGGGAAGTGCAGTGCACTTTGTGCCATAAGGTGGTGAAGCGTGGGCAGGTGCTCATCAACACTGGCACAACTGCCATGGTAAGGCACCTGAAGGGATGCCACAGCGCTGTGCTGCTAAGTGGGCAGACAGGGGCAGTGGATGCCAGCTGGTTCCCGACTGCAGCAGCCAGTCATCCACCTCCATCAGTGGGAAAGCGTTCTGCTCTAACAGTTGCCACCAGCAGCAGGAGGGGTATCACTGCTAAGGGGGAGCAGCAGCGACAGCAGCAGCAGAAGCAGCAGCAGCACCAGTGCACGATGGAGGAGCTGGGGTGGGGGCAGCTGCCAAGTCCATCAGCAGCTACATAACATGGAGGGTGGCGTGATGCACATATTGGGGGGAAAGAAAGTACTGGATGGTCAGTACTTGGTCAGGCATTGCAGGATAGCAGGCCTCTATGTGGGACACTTGCAGACAATGAGGTGAAATGACAGCCCTCCCTGCCTGGAACACAGGCCCCAGAACCCTGATGGTGGGTCCTGAGGCTGGAGTGACTGGCACCTTGACTGGGCATTGCAGGCTGACTGGCATCGTCAGAGCAGCGACAGAGGTGGAGCCAGGGCTCAGTGGCTGGCACCCTGCTCGTCTGGGCATTGCAGGCTGGCTGACAATGCAGCACAATAGAAACACTTAACAATGTGCAGTTGGTTTCTCAGGAAAACAATCTATTCAAATGAGTCAGCCGTAACTGGAACTTAGAGCACAAAAACACATGGATAGTAGTGTTGACATGCACACAATGAATGTTCGTTTTGCATCAAAAATATAACATGGATTGCATAAATCCTAACATTCATACAGTGTGGTAACTATGGTGCACAAGAATATGCCCTACACATGATATAATGGCATAATTCTAGCATATGATTCTAGCATTCATATGATTCTGGCGTTCAAATTCTGGCATTCAGAATATGCCCTACACATGATATAATAACATGGTTCTGGCATATAATTCTAGCATTCATATGATTCTGGCGTTCAAATTCTGGTGTTCTAAATTCTGGCATTCGAACGCGTTTCGGGGATCTTGGCCCTTCTTCAGTGAACATAAATAGTCCACCAGAATAATGACGGCTGCCAGATCTAAATAAATGCACCAAAAGTGGATAAGAATGCTTGCACAAAATCATAATGCAATGAAATGGAATGAACTATAGATCTTTATCACCTCCAATTACCTGCAGTTATCAGCTCAATGGGCTCTACTTTGTCTAGCTGTAGCTGCTCACTATTCCTAGAAATGTATCCCCTCTTCCATGTAAGGTAGTCAACTATAGACAGCTACTCCAATCTGGATACCATGAAAAATGTGGACAGTAATAAGAATATTAAGAAAAGGAGGATAGGTTGAGGCCTACCCATTGCATGAAAATGCCATAGCATACTGTAAGGACCTGCTTTGCCAACATCCAGATCTCCCCCATGGTCCCGAAAAAAAGTATATATAGGCATATGTCACTCACCAACTAGTTGATGATAACTTCCAAGTATGAATAAATGCTGGAATACAAATGATAAAGAAGCAGTATAATGGAAGCCTGCCCGTTATGTCAATAACATAGCATGCTGGAAATAAATGCCTTTCAAAGACAGGCAGGTCTTTCCCATAGTCACAAATAGTAAATCTCACCACCAAATTGAAGTATACTTGCAGGTCTAGATTGCAGAGGCTGATGCTATATCTGTCACTGTGAAGACTTGCCAATGCAACTGTGCATCGCAAACTGTACCTTGTGTTATATAGGAAACCTGTTCCTGTGCTAATCTCCAATACATGATGATGATCACCTACAGCTGTAAATAATGACCAGGACATAATCCATGCTGTGGAAACATGCTTATCCAATTACAAAACAAACCCATTGGGTAATAAGAGGCACCTGAAAACCACACACACCATGGCAAATGAGCCTTGCAATTGCTTTATTTCCTTGTTATCGAAAGGTAAACTGACCAATAATTACTGTCATTGAGACTACGTGGATGAAGAGTCCCAAGCCTGAAGATCCAATAGACCTCCCTCCTTTGAAGTAGTGTCGGATTCTGTTCGCCACCCGGCACTACTTCTATGCATAAGAACCTAAGATCCCCAACTTTGTGCTGGAATTCAAGAAAATGGGATACTAGCGGTTCTTATAAAACTTGTCTTCTAATGTTCCCCCAGAGTTCCTGAATCCTAATCCTGACATGCCACGATGTATACCCCACATATAGGAGGCCACAGGGGCATAAAATAATGTACACAACTGACTTGGTCTGACATGTGGAAAAATGGTGGAGTACATATTTGGCCACTGTGCTGGGATTAGTCAATTCTTTAATGGAGAGGCCATGTTGACAAACTGTGCAATCTCCACATTTGAAATTACCCTGGGAAGTTGTTAATGAAGACACTGCAGTGACTGACAGGGGATGCTGGATTTTAGCCCTGACTAGAAAATCCCTCAGGAATTTGGTTTTTTTATATGCAAAAAGCGGTTTTCTCTCACACCCAGGAATTTCTTGTACCAGATACCAGTGCCTAAGGACAACCTTGCGTATTAATTCTGATCCAGTCCAAATATAATGGGACAGACCACCCTGGCACACGGGGGTCTTTTTTGTGGGACCAAATAGAGATTAACTGGGACACCCCAGAGCCCCAAAAAACATTTTTAAAGGATCTTTTCCGAGTAGCCACTTTTCCTGAAATTATGCATAGACTCATTAGCCTGTTGTATGAAAGTAGCATCGTTGTTACAATTCCTCCTGATCCTAATTAGGTGGCTATATGGTAAGTTATTCTTCAAATGCTCTGGATGGTGACTTGTATAGTGCAATGAAGAATTAAAAACTGTGTCTTTCCTATATGTTGAGGTAAATAGGCTCCCCATTCTGAGATCCAACCTAACGACAAGGAGATGAATTGTACAGGAATCAAACTTTAAATCAAATTTGATATTCAAAACGTGGCTAGTTAAGTGTTGGTGGAACTGGAATAAAGCTTCTGAGGGCCAACCACAAGAAAAACAGGTCATCAATGTACCTTTTATAAAGCATGATGTGATCCAAAAAAGGGTGGGAGTCTCTATTATAGATATATTCTCATTCAAACCTACCCATGAACAGATTGGCTACTTCAGGGGCCACAGTACAGCCCATGGCGATGCCTTTAATCTGTAAATAAAGCTGTCCATCATACTCAAAATAGCTCTGAGTAAGAACCAGTTTTGCCAATTGGCATAGAAAAGTGGTGCTTGGATGAAGTATCTCCCTCCTATTGAGGGTTTATTCAATTACCTCAAGGGCAGCTTCCTGAGGGATGTTGGTATACAGGGATGTAATGTCCATGGTTGCAAAAAGCATGTCCCCTGTAATCGCCTGCAATCCATTTCATTGAGGATGTTAAGGAAATCTTGGGAATCCCGGATGTGGGATGGAAGCAATGGAACAAAGGGCTGTCCCTACTTGGCCGGGCGTTTCAGGCTGGTGGGTCTCAAAGTGAGAAACTTCCAGAAATGTGGAACAACAGCCCTCCCTGCCTGGCACGTAAGCCCCAGAACCCTGATGGTGGATCCTGGGGCTGGAGTGGTTGGCACTCCTGCTTGGCTGGGTGTTGCAGGCTGGATGGCACTGGCAGAACAGCGGCAGAGGCCCGTCCAGGGTCAGTGACTGGCACCTCTACTTGGCCGGGCATTGCATATTTTCTGGCTTCGATGTGGGACACTTACCAAGAGGTGGAATGACAGCCCTCCCTGCCTGTAATGTAGGCCGCAGAACCCTGACGGTGTGTCCAAGGGCTGGAGTGGCTGGCACCCCTACTTGGCTGGGCGTTGCAGGCTGACTGCCATCAGTGGAGCAGTACAGAGGCCCACCCAGGGTTCGGTGGCTGGCACCTCTACTTGGCCGGGTGGTGCAGGCTTGCATCCTACTCTCCAGATCTCAACAAGCTATTCTGCCAATTGGTCAAGCCTTGTCCGGTGATGACTCATATGACCAATAAGTAGCAGACATTTGATTGCTGCGGCACAGTACCCATGGCACAGCAGAGGCAGCAGAAGCAAACATTGGACTGCCGGGGCACAGAACCCGTGGCACAGACAGCAGAGGCAGCATTGGCAGCAGCAGCAGACAATGGATTTCCTGGTAGAAGAACACATAGCACAGACATCAGAGGCAGCATTGGCAGCAGCAGTAGACATTGGATTGCCCAGTAGCAGAACCCATGACTCAGACAGCAGAGGCAGCAATGGCAGCAGCAGTGGACATTGGATTGACAGGGCACAGAACCTGTGGAATATAAGAGACGGCAGTAGCAGGATTTGCCTGTACGCAGCACCCGTGGAGCCAGGATGGTAGGATTTGCCAGATAAGAGCTACCACATATGGAGGCAGCAGGATTACATGGGCACATTTGGATTTGCCAGGGCAGAGCAACAGGCACCTTGGCATGAGAGGCAGGCAGTTTGGGGCAGGGCTTCAGCAGACAGGCACTTTGTCATGAGCATGGGAAGGCAGACTGAGGCAGGCTTTGACCTTGACCACCTAGGCGGGCAGGCAGACAGGCAGCGTGGCATTTATTTATATATTTATTTCATTATATTTATATGCCGCCCCCCATGCCTACAGCATCTCGGGGCAGCTTCCCACATAGAACAAAGCAATTTTTAAATATCAAAAATCTACAATATCGTTCAAACAGATTTAAAACACCCCCCACAAAAATTAACCGACCTCCCACCACCACCACCCTCCCCTCCGAAGTCCTGAGTGAACAGTCAGGTCTTGCAGACACATTGAAAGGCCAACAGGCCTGGGGCCAGGTGATCCTCCTCTGGGAGGTTGTTCCATAAACGCGGCCCAGTCATCGAGAACGCCGTCTCCATTCTGGCCCCCCATCTTACATGGGGGACCTCCAGAAAGGTGCCACTGGTGGACCGAAGGGATCGCTCTAAGGTGCGGAGGGCAAGGCAGTCCCCGAGATACGAGGGGCCCAGACCATGCAGGGCTTTGTAAATCAATACTAACACCTTGAATCTGGCTCTGTACACTATAGGCAGCCAGTGCAGAGCGTGGAACACCAGTGTTATGTGCTCACGCCGCCCCGTACCCGTTAGGAGACAGGCCGCCGCATTCTGCACCAGCTGCAGCCTCCAAACCAGAACCAAGGGAAGCCCCACATAGAGCACGTTACAGTAGTCTAGCCTCGACGTGATGAAGGCATGGACGAGAGTGGCCAGATCGGGCCTGGAGAGGTAAGGTCGAAGCCCCCATACCAGATACAGCTGGTGAAAGGTGGCTTTAGCCACTGCCTCCACCTGCCAATCCAGACAGAGGCCCGAATCCAAAACCACCCCAGACTCTGAACCTGAAGAACAACAGGCAGGAGAACCCCCCCCCATCAGGGGGCCCAGCACCTCCCCCGCCCTTCCCACCAGCATCACCTCCGTCTTATCGGGATTGAGCTTCAGTTTACTCTGCCGCATTCAATCCACCATGGCCTCCAACATTGGGAGAGTAAAGAGACATCAGGACCTGGGCCAGTTGAAAATGAGTGGTACTGCTGAGTATCATCAGCATATTGGTGACATTGCACCCCGAAACCTCTCACGATCTCCCCCAGGGGCTGCATATACACATTGAACAACAGAGGAGACAGAATGAAACCCTGCAGAATGCTGCAGGTCAAGACCTGGGGGCTAGATGTTTCAGCCCCCAGCACCACCCACTGGCTTCTACCTGAGAGGAATGAGCGGAACCATCAAAGGACAGTCCCGTTCACACACCCCAAGTCTTGCAGCTGTCTCAACATCAGCCCATGGTCCACAGTATCAAAAGTGGCTGAGAGATCTAGCAGGACTGAGGCATGAGCATGGGAAGGCAGACTGAGGCAGTGTTTGATCTTGGCCACCTGGGTGGGTGGCAGACAGGCACGTTGGCTTGAGCATGGGAAGGCAGACTGAGGCAGGGTTTGATCTTGGCAACCTTGGTGGGTGGGCAGACAGGCAGCGTGGCATAAGCATTGAAAGGCTGTCTGAGGCAGGGCTTGATCTTGGCAACCTGGCTGGGTGGCAGACAGGCAGCACGGCATGAGCAGAAGGCAGACTGAGGCAGGCTTTGATCTTGGCCACCTGGACAGGCGGGCAGACAGGCAGCATGGCATGCAAGGCAGCATGGCATGTAGGGAAGACAGGCTGGGACCTTGGCATGGCACTCAAATAGGCTGGCAAAGACTGTGCAGCGCACACGAGAGAGAGCCAGTCAGATAGGTGGACTGAGATCATCTAGCCAGAGGTTGGCTTTCAGACTTACAGCTTCCCAATGTCATGCCACCCTGCGTCATGAGGTCACTCAGATAGACTGGCCGAGGCCATCTGGTGAGAGAGAGAGAGAAAGAGAGAGAGAGAGAGAGAGAGAGAGGGAGGGAGGCAAGGCAGGCGCTGGGCATTGGGACGGAGGGACAATATCTCAGCAGCAGCAGCCCAGATTGAGGAGGAGCCCCATCCCAAGACCACCCCTGGCATGGATGACGAATGCCACTGCACCATCAATCCATGTGCAGGGGCAGCTCGGGGAATCTCAGCAGTGAAAGGTTCGCCTTGATGAACAGCAACTGCTCCACCAACTTGGCCCCCAGTCTCAGGCGGCGCTGCAAGCAAATGACCCCCGCCATGGAGAACACCCACTCTCTGGGGACACTCATTGGTAGGCAGGACAAGAGACTGTTGGTCACTTTAGACACAGCCGTCCACACGTTGGTCTTGCCGGCACAGTAGGCCAAGAGATCACTGCTGGGTTCAATGCATGGCTCCTCCTCCAGGTAGCTCTCCACTGCTGCTGAGCTGAGGCACTGTCATACTTCTTCACGTAACTCTGCCTGGGCACCACTTCCACCACTGCTCTCAGCCACGCTGCCTGTCCTGCTGTGCACGAGCCCATGCTCACCGCCAGAGTACCATGCACAAACGAGCTACTGCTGGCCACAGGGGTGCTGCTGCTGCTCAGTCTGCTGCTGGTGCTGCTACTGCTAGGGCTGTGGGCAGGGATAGACCCAGCCAGCTGAAACGGGTGGCTGCTCCCACTCCCACCATCCCTAGGGGTGTCCTGCTGCTGCTGCCATGCACTGTCAAGAACCCGCTCTGCCTGCCAGACCCTCTCCTCCAGGTCACGCTTCCAGTGCCCATAGAGCACTGTCTGCTGTGCCACACTGCCCTTGACCCTGGGGTCCAGCATGGTTTCCAAAACGTATTCCTCCCACTGCAGGAGCTCGTCAAACTGTGCCTTCAGCCCTGCCTTCAGATGCCGCACCAGGGCAACCGCCTCATCCGCCAGCTTCCTGCCCTGAGGGCCACAATTCCACCCCTTGAGAATCTCCTCCAGCCTCCTCAGGAGACTCTGGACCAAAGGGGTCACCTGACTGATGGTGGCCGTGGAGGAGCTGATGGTCTCCGTTATGTCCAGGAATAGTTTGAGCATGAAAACCATGTGAGCCAGGGTCTCCCATTCCACCCTATAATATCCTGGAGGTGCCCCGCTGTCTGTCACCAGTTGAAGCTTATGCAAGGTGGCTTTCTGCTCGAGAAGCCGCTTGAGCATCAGGAAGGTTGAATCCCACCGGGTGGACACATTCTGGACCAGCTGGTGCACTGGGAAGCCTTGCTCTGCCTGCTTCGCCCGGAGGAGGTCGCTGCCCTTCATGCTCCAGTTAAAGAAATCAGCCAGCTTCCTCCCCTGCTCAATCAGGGAGCTTAGGGTGCCTTCCCCAATCCCCTTCTCCCCCAATCCTAGAGCGTCCCTGACCACTAGGTGATGGTGTGTGTGGTGTGCCAGCTGCTGGATTGTGCAACAGTCAGAAGTAAAAGCCCATTACAAACCCTGAAAACTTAATATGGGGTCTGTCCAGTAGGAGGAGGGTCAGAAGATGAAAGTGTTTTTTTTCCCACTCCTTGTCTCCTCTCTTCTCTTCTCTTCTCTTCTCTTCTCTTCTCTTCTCTTCTCTTCTCTTTGTCCTCCATCTTGTCCAATGCAGTCTGTACAGTATGGAAGCATGTCTTCCGAGTTCTTAATAAAGTTCTATTTTGAAGAAACTTCTGCTATGTATTATTCAACAGAAAGCTAACTCTACAATAGGCTATGGACTCAGGACATCTTCAAGGTAATTTTGAAGACTAGAAGCAGCCCAGAAGGAGTGCAGACTGTGAAAGAAAACTCCAAGACAGAGAGGCTTTCTGACTGTGAGTAAGAAGGCCTAAATACATGGTGGAAAGGGAGGAAAGCAAGTATGGCAAGCATCTCAGAGCTCAGACTTTCAGTAGGAAAGCTGAACAATGTAAACTATCAATTGTGGAAGCTTAAAGTGCAAATGCTTCTGTCTAAAGATGATCTATGGGAGGTGATTACCACGAACAGACCAGCAACAAATCACGAGGAATAGGATAAAAAGGACAGTTTAGCAAAGGCTACAATAAGTTTATTGGTAGAAGATGACCAGCTAATCCATATAAGGTCTGACATTGCGGTGGCAATAGGTATACTGTGTAGACAAGTCTCAACCCCAACCCAAAGGGATTGGAATGCAGTGAAGAGGGTCTTACGGTACCTGAAACGGACTTTGCACCTCAAGCTATGGCTCCCAGCAACTTCCACATCAGACCTGATAGGGGACGTGGATGCAGATTGGGCTGGAGACCATTCAGACTGAAAATCAACCAGTGGGTACCTATTTTTGCTTGGTGGAGGACTCATCAGCTGGTGCAGTAGGAAAGAAGCCTCTGTGACACTTTCCTTGATGGAGGCAGAGTACGTGGAAGTGGCACACACCAGCCAAGAAGTTATCTGTTTGTGACAGCTTCTGAATGATCTGGGGCAAAAATTGAACACACCCACACTGATCCTGGAAGACAACCAAGGATGTATAGCGCTGGCGCAAACAGAAAGAATAAACCCCAGAACCAAGCACATTGATGTAAAATACCATTTCCTGAAACACTCACAGGAACAAGGACTCATAGATCTGCAATACTATTCTACAGAGGATATGACAACAGATGTGTTCATGAAGCCACTAGCAGGGGAACTCCTTTGCAAGCTATTAAGAATGAACCTAGTGGGTTTGACTAGTGACTGTTAAGAGGGGGGGGGGTTGATTGTGCAACAGTCACAAGTGAAAGCCCATTGCAAGCCCTGAAAGCTTAATATGGGGCTTGTCCAGTAGGAGGAGGGTCAGGGGATGAAACAGGTTTTTTCTCTCTCTCCTTGTCTCCTCTCTTCTCCTCTCCCTGTCTTCTATCTTGTCCTATGCAGTCTGAACAGTATGGAAGCATGTCTTCTGAGTTCTTAGTAAAGTTCTGTTTTGAAGAAACTTCTGCTGTGTATTATTCAACAGAAAGCTAACTCTACAATATCAACCACCAAGCCATGGCTGAGCCTCTGCCGCTGCTCCACGGATGCCAGCCAGCCTGCAACATTCGGCCGAGCAGGGGCTACAGCCACCGAGCCCTGGCTGGGCCTCTGCCACTGCTCCACCGATGCCAGCCAGCCTGTAACGCCCGGCTAAGCAGGGGTGCCAGCCACTCCAGCCCCGTCAGGGTTCTGGGGCCTATATTCCAGGCAGGGAGGGCTGTCATTCCACTTCATTGTCTTCAAGTGACCCACATTGAGGCCAGCCTGCAATGCCTGGACAAGTAAGGGGTGCCAGCCACTGAGCCCTGGAAGGGCCTCTGCCATTGCTCTGTTGATACCAGCCAGGCTGAAACGCTTGGCCGAGCAGGAGTGCCAGCCATTGAGCTCTGACCGGGCCTCTGCTTCTGCTCGGTCGATACCAGCCAGCCTGCAATTCCCGGATGAGCGGGGGTGCCAGCATATTGTAGAGTTAGCTTTCTGTTGAATAACAAACAGCAGAAGTTTCTTCAAAACAGAACTTTACTATGAACTCAAAAGACATGCTTCCATACTGTACAGACTGCATGGGAAAAGATGGAGGAGAGAGAGAGAAGAAGAGAGGAGACAAGGAGGGGGGAAAAACCCTGTTTCATCTCCTGAACCTCCCCCTACTGAACAAGACCCATATTGGGCTCTCCAGGCTTGCAATGGGCTTTTACTTGTGACTGTTGCACATTCCAACACAGCAACTGAGCCCTGGCCGGGCCTGTGCCGCTGCTCCACCAATGCCAGCCAGCCTGCAATGCCTGGCCGAGCATGGGTGGTAGCCACAGTTACTGTGCCCGGGCAATTCAATGTCTTCTGCTTCTGGTGGTACTGCATGTCAGCCATTTGCTCCTCACTCTTGTAGATGGGCATTGCTCAAATTAGTGTGCCGTCGGGTGGGGGCTGGGTGTCCACAAGATTCACCACCGAGTAAGGGTTGCCCAATTTGCAATAGAGTTCTTGAGCTCAGTCGAATAGGATGCCAGCATGCAACTCCCGGCCAAGTAGGAGTCCAAGCCACTGAGCCCTGGCCGGGCCTCTGCCGCTGCTCTGCCGATGCCTGGCAGGCAGCCTGCAACACCTTGCCATGTAGGAGAAGCAGCCACTCCAGCCACAGAACCCACCATCAGGGTTCTGGGGCCTATGTTACAGGCCTGGAGGGCTGTCCATCCACATCATCTAGAAGCTGTTACTCTAGTGCCAGGAACCACCGTCATGGTTCTGGGGCCATCATTCCACTCATGGGGAGCTGTCATTCCACTGCCTCAAGAAGCAGCAACTCCAGCCCCAATACCCACCATCAGGGTTCTGAGCCTATATTAAAGGCCAGGAGGGCTGTCTTTCCACTTCATCCAGAAGGTGCCACTCCTGTCCCAGGACACACCATTAGGGTTCTGGGGCAGTCATTCCACTCACGGGGAGCTGTCATTCCACCAAATCAAGAAGGAGCCACTCCAACCCCAGGACCCACTATCAAGGTGCTGGGACCTACATTACAGGCAGGGAGGGCTTTCATTCCACTTCATCCAGAAGCTTTCACTCCTGTCCCAGGAACCACCATCAGATTTCTGGGGTCATCGTTCCACTCACAGGGAACCATCATTCCACCGCATCTAGAAACAGTCAGCTATTCCAGTCCCAGGACCCATCTTCAGGGTTCTGGGGCCTACGTTAAAGACAGGGAGGGCTGTCCATCCACGTCATCGAGAGCTGGTGTGGGGGCAGCTGCCAAGTCCATCGGCCACTGCAGGATGTGGAGGGTGGCGTGGCTTTCAACTGAAAGCCACGTGCATGTTGGGGCAAATGATTACACTCGATGGTCAGCCCTTCTCTGTGGTTGGGGATATGGGTTTAGTTGCCTGATTGGCTTCCTGTCCCCCCAGTTTAAGCTGCCCTAACACACCACCCTGTGTCAGGATGCCACCAATGCCTGGAAGCCTGCAATGCCTGGCCAAGCAGGGGTGCCAGCCACTGAGCCCTGGCCAGGTCTCTGCCGTTGCTCCATCAATGCCTGGCAGCCTGCATCGCCCAGCCGTGATGGTGACTAGAACTGGAGAACCCAGCATAAAGCAAGCAGAACTGGAGGCCTGCCAGCATGCAATGCCTGGTTGGGTAGGGATGCCAGACATGAAGCCCTGGCTGGGCCTATGTCACTGCTCCACCAATGCCAGATAGCCTGCAATGCCCGGCCAAGCAGGGGTGCCAGCCACCAAGCCCTGGCTGGACCTCTGCTGCTGCTCCACCGATGCCAGCCTGCGATACCCAGAAAAGTAGGGGTGCTGGCCACCAAGCCCAGACCAGGCTTCTGCTGCTGCTCCACCAATGCCAGCCTGCAATCTGCTGCCCACTTTGGGTGCCAGCCACAAATCTCCAAGCCTTCCTGGTCTCTGCTGCTGCTGCTGCTGCTGCTGCTGCTGCTACTGGGTTTTCAATGGAGAGCCTTGGCACCATGGGTAAACTCCAGGGGCCAAGCACCAAGCCTGCCTGCCCAGGCAACACAGGGTGCAAAGTACCATGCCTTCCTGGTCTCTGCCACTGCTGCCACTGGGTCTCAGATGGCCATCCCTGGTGCCAGGGGCATAATCCTTGATTATCAGACCCTCTGCCAGTTGCACCATGGCTGGTACTGCTGCCCCAGAGCTCTCACTCTGTGGTTCTGCAGCCAGTCTGTATTTCTGCACCTACAGCAAGACCATGGCTCTAGCTGACCTGTGGCATTCCCAGCCCGTTCAACAGCTCCTGTGATCCCCAGCTACCCTCCTGGATCCCTATATGTGTCTGAACTCAGGCCTTCACCACTTTGGATATGTGGCTAGCGCTTGCGAGTGCCGGCTCCAAGCAGAGGAGCTGGGCCTCTGTCCCTTTCAAGATGGGTGCATTCCAGAGGTGAGGGGTTCACATGTGTCATGGTCTGCAGCAGAGATGTTGTCTGCTCTATCTGTATGTGCCTTGTCCTGCTTCCAGACTTGTCTGGAAGAGGGCGGACCTGCCCTGGCTGTTTCCTACTTTTGCTGCATCCCTGGGGCCCATGGCTACCAGCATTTGTGTGGGGTGTCTTATTACCACCTGTTGGAGCTTGGACAGCTGGCTTGTCCCCCTGAGTCTGAATATTCCTTGTCCGATCCCATAGGACCTGAGCTTCTGGCACTGTCTGATATATGGTCCCATGCTGATGTTCAGGTTGGGCTCACTAGTCCCGATCCTTTTGAGGCCTACTATCTTGTTGCCCACCACATGGCATGGATGGGTTATTGGCAGGGAATGTTGCAGTGGTCGCACTATGTTCATATGTTGGGTCACTCCATCCTGCCCCCCTTTGTGACCCCATGAAGCTGGCTGTAGGTCCCCCCAGGGTCATCTGTGTCTTGGATGTTGTCTCCACCGTGTGCTCCCTCCACCTCCCTGGACATTCCATTGTGTTACTCGCTCCATAGTTCCCATTCTGTACCCACTGCTGTCCTGGCTCCATCTCTTGCCTCCCTTCTGCTTGTCTGTGTCTGTTTCCCTGCACCCTGGGGTCTTCTGTGTGGCACCACTTGCCATCTGTATCCATAGGGTCTGTTCCCGTGACCCACTCCCCCCCACCTTTTGCTGTTTGGTGCTGTCCGGCAACTGTATAGGGTATACCTGTGGACCTTTGCATCCCTGGCTCTGCTGGCTCTCCACTGGTTTCAGTGACCTGCCAGAACCCCCCACCCCTGTGATGCCTCCATGACTTTTTGTGTCAAGGCTCCTTGTGCATGTGACAACTGTCTTCTCCTTGTTGGGGGGGGGGGGCTGCATCAGGGATATGTGGCTTGGGGCTTGATTCTGTTGCTGGCCATGCTTTTTCTTCCGGGAGATGTCTTGCTGTTGGGACCTGCCTCAGCCGTCTCCAGTTACTTCATCGGATAGGTGGTTCTCTCCCTGTGATCCTGCTCTGTCTCCATGGGGACAGCAGTTCCTGTGTTGCTGCTGGGTTCAGCAGCAGTTCAACAGCCTGTATTGCTGCTGGGTGCCTTGTGCTGCCTATGCTGTCCCTGGGGTTTTGAGTGCCTGCTACCATGTCCTGCTCTGTTCCGTCCCCTTCCCCCTCTTGTTCCTTTGCCCATTGTTGACCTCTGCCGCACTCCCTGTCTTTGGTGCTGTCTGTTGGGTTTCCCGGTGTGGTCTTCTCCATTCCCCCCTGTGTGCGGCTGCTCCTAGCTGTGTGGTGTGCCCTATCTGTGTATCTCTTACTGGGTGTCTGTCCATTCCTGTACCATTGTTGTTGTTCCCTTGTGTGCCCCAATGTGTCTCCCCCTTCATTCATTTCCCTTTCGGCTGTGTGTGTGCCCACTGGTGTGTGTGTGTGTGTCTGGTTTGTGTTCTGCTCTGTCTGTGGCTTCCTTCTCCCTGTTGTGTGTGTGCAGCTCTACCTTTCTCCTCTCTCTTCCTCCTCCCTTCCTGTTTCCATAGCATGGGTGGTGCCTTGTGGCGCATTTGGCTTCCTTTGCCCTTGATCGGCCATGTCTGTGTCCTGCCCCACCCCGGTGACTTCTGGGGGTTCTTGCCATGGCCCAGGATCAGTGTAACATCTGTTGCACTGTCCCAGTTTGTGGCCTGGCTGTCTGTTTCCTTGCCATGGTACTGCTCCCATCACGTCTGTTTGGGGCCTGTTGGAACCATGGGTGGGGGTTCGGCAGCTTTCTGTGGTTGGGGATCCACTGTGGTGACCTGGAAGCGTGTAATGTCTGAAATTACCCATAGTCTGTAAAAGTACACTCAGTGCCTTCATGAAAATTAGTGTTCTGGAAATGAGTAAAATTTCCACTTTGGGGCCAACTTCATCTCCGAATAGCCAAACAGCAGGTGTAGTAATTGAACAGGACACGGTTAGCAATATATAATCTGCAGTGCAGTCATACACCTTCATTATTTCCTCTGTAATTAGGAATTTAATCCCCCTTGCATTTGTTCTATTTGAAAATGTATTAACACAGCAAAGCATTCCTACTGTTATATTGATTTATTATGTATATCATGAATGGTTCCTGAGGACCATAATAATTAAGTGGAATGTTATTTAATTCTAGGCAAATATTTAGGGAAGCAGCCAATATTACATTGTTTTATTATACGAAATACCATTTCATCCAATATCAGTGTCACCTTCGAAGGAGCAGATGATGAGAGTACTATTAGAGCTGAAAGAGAAATATCTGCCTCTTTAGAGCTATTATATTTCTTAATCATTATTGCTCATGAATTTCTACATTCAATCTGTATTCTTCAGAACCCCATAAGGTAAAATTGTTCCATTAGTGTATAGCAATTTATACAAACAAGATGCTGAAACTCACCAGTCCAATTGCTGCTCTGGATTTAAATAAAATGTCTGATATGATTCCCCCGCCCCCATTTGTTAGCAAATAGTTTAGTGTAAAACACATATTAGCATGAGTTTTAGCAGATGCACTTAAATTTGCATCAAATTGAAGACATAATCTTCCTGACTAAGCATATAGTTTCTTTTCATAGTCTTTGACAGAGATTTCTTCATTCACGCAAACAAGAAGAAAGAACACCTGGGTAAAGTATTGCTTTAAATGCTAAATAAAAGGGATTTCCAATGGATTAGAAAGCAAAGCAATATTATGTTTTGTTGTTGTTTTTTCATTTCACTTTATAATTTTAGGTTTATCTTTTAAGCAAGATGCTGTTATATTTATGGAGCACAAATTGCTTTCTCTGGGGTTGTCTGTTAGATGGAAAGGATGGAAGGAGTATGAAGTGGCACATATGTTTTCAAAATCAAGCTTGTCTAAAGAGTGCTGGTATAACTAGATTACCACCAGTCTTGTATGGGAAAGATGCATTTTCCATAAGTTTGTTTCATGTACATGTATATTACAGGTAAAGTGTGAGATGCAGAAAAGGTAAATAACACATAAGACCTCTGTAGAATGTCTGAGGAGTAGCACCTCCGTATTGTATACACTACCTGGGTGTTCTACAGAATATCTTATTCTAAACTTTACTTTATGTCTTTAATTAGAACAAGTCTCTCTTGTGCTACCATCTCACCTGATCACAAAAAAACAAGCATGATGCCATGAAAGTTCATGGTGTTCAGTAGGTAACACTCTTTGAGTCATTGCAGAGGAAAAATATGTCTGCAACATGGTAGGTGTAGAAGTGCTCTTTTCTTGATCTGAAATATCATTGAAGATAATCCCAAGGTTTTTTGCCCATTTGCCTGGCCTTATTGATTCAAGAATGGGAATATAACTATTACACTGGGTGAAATGTACCCTAGAGCAGAAGATCAGTTTTCTTTATCAGTATGAAGAAGAGAAATGGATAATGTGGCTTTGCATTTTAAAAGTATCAACCTTCATAATTGAAAAGAAGGGAAACTGTCTTAGTTTTTTTGTCCAAACTATCTATTAACATCTAACAGAACAAACATTTACAATAAAAATATATAAACATGAAATACGATTAGAAAGTATCCTATGATACATAAACTGATATAATTACCACAGTCTTAATAAGATCTAGCTATTTGACTAGGATTTAGGGCCAGATCCTCAGAACAGGAAGTGATTCATCTTGAGGAGGACAGGCCACAAGTAGTTTCCTGTCATTCTCCTCTACAGACTGGTTCTTCTGGGTTTCTATAATTTGCATTACAGATAACGGTTCCTTTGAAGACTTTCTACCATCCAAGATCACCAGAGTACATCAAACTCCAACCTTGATTCTTGTTTCCTCAAACATATCTGACACACACCACTTGTCCACCTTATGCACAAGGAATGGTTGTGAATTCTTCTGTACCTAAGAGTCTTTGCCATTGGAATGTCTTAACAAAGAGTCTCAACAAATGTGTCCTCATCTACATCTAATAGTATGGATGGTGCTGTCTTCTCTAATGCATGTGCAATCAACATTTCATTGTCTCCCTGAAAAAGATTGAAGGATGATGCTAGGGAGTCTTTATGGCTTATTTTCTCTGTAGCATTAATTTTTAGAATCATTTGAGTATGGCAAGTGAACCCCAGTCCTTTCTGAAACAGAACTCCTATTTGCAGATGCATCTCATAAATAATATAGCATCCTTTTCAGTCATAAAACATACATGTTTTAAATTTCTAATGCCCTATTTGAATATATTCTTGGCAAACTCAGCTTCTCAGTCATTTCAGTGATGCACATTAGGAATTATAAGCTAGGGTGGGGGAGGATGCTAAAATGCAGTAGTCTATTTGGGTCCCATTGTATTATATTATCTGTTTATAAAAACTGGATGGGCCACTGTTGGAAACTAGAAAGAAGCCCCAACTGGATGTTTTATTTGTTTCTCTCTTTCTAAGGCCCTAGTTCAAGGGCTATCAGATTTAAATTGCCCCCACAAAGGAGATTTTAAATAGTGGAATTTTGTATTTTCAGTTCATTGTATGAAATTTCTGCCATTCAGGGATAAAACCTCCTGAGAAAAATTCATAAAATTTTGGAAGGTATCAAATATGAAATCTATTCATCTGTCAACCATGATTGTGAGTTCAAAATCCTGGGCTAGGTATCATTATCTCCAGCAGAAATATTTTAGTCTATTTAACTTTTCATGTGGAGAAAAAATATATACTTAATCCATAGAAACATTAGGAATTCTACTCTTTTTTCACATTAGTGTGGTTGGCTTCCAAAACAGAGCTGTGATATTTCCACAAGACGTGACAAGGGATGACAATATAGTACATAATGGATACCATAAAGTGTAACAATATATTATGTTATTTTGACTTCTACTGGTGCCCAGCAAGCAATGTTACTCACTAAAACTGCTCTCTAATGGTACGCAGTACAGAATGGTTCACATTATATTAGCAATGGACAAATGTTGCCATTTCCCCCCTTTGGTTAGCCCACTGCTCTGCCTCATGTTATGGGCAAGGTTTGAATTAATTTAAATGACTGAATCATGACTAATCCCAATGCTCCCTTTAAAATAGCTCTATAAATTCTTGAATTTATATGGAGAAGGGAACAAAACAATGCAGGAAACATGAAAGTTGCTTATATTAACAGCTTCTGGGTTTTATAGTTCCTTTCAAGACCCAATCACAGTGTAGCCAGAAGTTACCCCACCAAATCAATAGAGTTAAATCACACAAAAGAGAGGTTTGATATTGGACCAATTTAGCTTACCATTTTAAAAATGCTTATAAAAGTTTGCATATCTATTCATTCCTACCTCAGATTTTGATGTGTGAAACCCAACACAATTCAAATGCTAATACAAATAGACAGCTGTTCACAAGCCTTTCAAAATGAGGTTGGTGTAGGGTGGATTGAATAAACTCATTTCAGTTATTCTCACACAGATGTTATGTTTCTGAGTATCAAACACTGCTGGACAAATACAGCCATGCTAGAAATGGGCACAACCCCATTAACTAGGACTGAAATGAATAGTAAACATTTTATTCCCGAGTATTTCACAGTTTCCAAGGACTGGCTCTCTGTGTTCGTCTGGTCCTCGGAAACTCGGACAAATATTCGCTATTCGGTACTCGGTAAAATACTCGGTAAAATAAAACCGAGTACTGAGTACCAAGGCACCTTATATAGGAACAGGAAAATCACCGTATGTTGGTCGAAGTAATGGACCAAGTACTGAATACTAAGTATTCAGTATCAGGCTGATTCATCAGTTACTCGGTACTCAGTAAAACCGAGCTGAATACTGAGATACTCAGTGAAATGAACATCCCCAGTAAAGACTGTATCTGGTCAATTTGTCCGTTTGATTTTGGTCTGTCAGCATAGATATCTTGTCCTGTTTTGTTGGTTATCCTCTTTGATATTATGGTTCAGTTATTTTTGTTATTTCAGTTTGGTCATTAGATATTTTCAGACGTTACGATCCCACACTCAACCACGGTGAATGCCCACATGGTGAGCAAGGGATCGTAACGTCTGTTGGCCCGACAAGAGATTCCCACCAGATGTTCAACCCCGTGAATCACAGGCGGGAATCTCTTTGACCACACAAATGGCGGTCCTGCCTGGACCATCGCCGTTTGCGTGGTCAAAGAGATTCCCGTCCATGATTCACGGGGGTGAACACCCAGCGGGAAGCTCAAGTTCGGGCCAACAGATGTGACGTTCCCACGGTCAACCATGGGGAATTCACCGTGGTTGAGCATGGGATCGTAACGTCTGTCCCCTGACCATGGCCTGGAATCAGCGGCCCTGCCTGCCGCTGATTCTGGGCCATGGTCAAAGCCCCGGGGGGCGGGCGGGCGCTGCAACCGCATTGACTGCTATGCCTGCCCATCTCTGAGAGGGCAGGCGGCCTAGGTAGTGGGGTGGGTGGGGCTGTGCGGCCACACGCTGAACCGAACAGCCCCTCCCCCTCCCCCAATTCCCCGTTGGAATCAGCTGACACATCTGTTGGCCGTGCCATTTTGATCCCAGCATGGGATCAATAGGTGATTCCATGACAGGGCCAATACTGGCCCCATCACGTCTGGAAAATACCCATTGTCTCATTTCAATCATTTTGGTATTTTTGTTCCTTTATTTCGTCACTATTGTGCATGTACAACAGCTTAAATTAATTGCCAAAATGACTCATATAACCAAACTGGTATAATCAAAATCCCAAAATAAATGAACTATCCAAATCGGAATAAATAATCAGATATACAAATATTCGTTTTGGATGCATATATTCAGATATTCAGACAGCTATCCGAAAATGTGAATAATATCAATGAACAGAAAATATGCTATTCTTTTAAGCCCTAAATATGTAACAATTTCCAGCTAAGATATTCCTACTAATATATGTTAGACTAATAGTAAAGATTTGTTTATTTGTTTATTTATTTGTTTATTTGTTTATTTATAATTGCATTTGCATGCTACCCCCTCCTGCTACAAGCATCTCGGGGTGGCTAACAACATTTTAAAACATATTATAAAACCCATTAAAATCAACATTTGTTAACCCCATAATTAAAAAAACCCAACACACAAACAATAAAACCCCACCCTAACCCAACCCACCCATCCCATCTCCCTCGGCAAAGACCTGGCGGAACAGCTAGGTCTTACACTGTCTACATAAATGAACAGGATGCCAACAACTTCATAGTGAATAGAAGCCCTATCCCTGTGAGTGAATCAGACTGATAAAGCACTATTAAAATATTAAGTATTACTATATGTGGACTATTTTTATTGAAGTATCATATTGACTTATTTATCTATACTCTTTAAAATTACCTGAAAAAAGCACAAAGCTGTTAAAATATACCCACCAGGAACACTGTGGAATAGTTTATTAGCTTTCTTTAAATCCCTTACTCCGCAAACACTATTTTCTTTACAATGATCTCTATTTGCAGAGAGTAAAGGAAGTAGCAGCATCTTAATTGAAAGATGTTTTCAGTGTTGCCAAAAGGTCACTACTATAAATTATGGGGCAAATTTGTAAAGAAGAAACTTGCCTATATAGCAATATATCCTGAGATGTCTAATTTGTTCACTGTAATAAGGCTATGCCCATTTATTGATTAATCAATCTCTGTTGTCTGCTTGCTGATTATATCAGAGGAAATCTCTTAATGTAATGGCATATCATATGCAGAGTTGTTTCTCTGTAATAGATCAAAAAATATTTATATCAAAGGGATAAGGAAAGCTTAACTGCAGGTGGTATGAACATTGAAGGTCTTTCCAGAAGAGAGCTTCTTTACTAAATCTGGTGACAGATGGAGAAACTCTTGCAATTCTTACAATACATAATATACAATTACACTTCAGCCCTAGATATTTGATATTATTAACTGATGCTCTTCATTAGTGACTTGGGGATACAGAAGAATATTGCTTTTATGGTTTAGGAGAGGGATTTTCAACCTGGTGCTCGAGGGCACCAGAATAAGTACTCAGGCAAAGCGTGAAATTGCTCCCAGTTCCCAAGCCAACTGTCAGTAGTGCTCTGGAGCACTTTGAAACAGTCCTTCATTAATTAAAGTCAATGTGAGATGGGCTGTTGACTTCGATGGGTGGAACCCTTAGGGCGTTTTTAAACGTGCGCTCTCCCAAGCGCGTTTTAGAGAAGACGGCTCCAAATCAGGTTTGGGAGAAAGCCGGGTTTGGGAGAAGCCATCTTCTCTGCCCCAGCCAGTGATTAAATTTAATCACTGGCTGGGGGCTTTAGAGGGGGAAAGCGGGAGGGGGTTTGTCAGCGCTGCCTGGAGGAGGCAGTTTTCGCCGGCTTTCCCCCACCTTCCCCCCTCCCCCTGCTTGCAAACCAAGGAACGTGACAGTTCCCAGGGACGCAAGTGAGGGGACAGGAATCCTCAGCCAGTTTGATGCGGGAAAGATCTGGCATCAAACCGGGCCAAACATTTAAACAAGCACAAAGAAAGGCGGCTGATTAAAGGATCAGCTGCCTTTTTTATCGTTTAAAAGTGCCCTTGATGTCCTGTTGTTAATAACAGAGATAAAGTAGCACAGTGATATCTTTTATTGGACCAATTACAGTTGGCGGAGGTATGCAAACTTTCAGATCTCACAGGGTCCTTCATCAGGCAAGTCTTGAGTTGGAACTGGAGACTGAGGCCTCTTTTTCACGAACCAGGGTGAGGTTGTCAAAGCGGTGGGTGTAGGTGGGTGAGTGCCTGCTTACATGACACCCACCCACCTACACCTACCCACACCCATCTCCACTTATGGAGCATCCTCTGTTCTGTCGGAGGGCTCCGTGGGTGGAGGTGGGTGTGGGTTGGTGTGCGGTGGGTATTGGTGTGTGTGTGGCTGGAGTGCACATGCACAAACACCCGCCACCCATGGCATTTACACGGGCACCGAACACCCATCCCCCCAACTACCAGTGGGCATTTACACTGACTGCCCCCCCCCCCGCCGCACACCCACCTGAACACCGAGCGGTTGGGGGGGGGGAGTGTCTGTGTAAAAATGGCCTGAGCAATGCAGTGAGGTATATATAATGATTGGAAACAATAGCAAAGGGAAGGGTTGGGAGGAGGAGGAGAAGGTAAAAATGAGCCCCGGTTAGGAGGTACACAATTCAAAAGGGTGGAATACAACAAAGAATAAGAGCTGCTGATAATAAGTAAATTAAATCTTCCTGTAGCTGAAGACAGCAATTACACTTACTAATTTCTGTAATGGCTTGTGAAACCCATATCCAAATTGAGTCCATTGTTATCTGTATCTAGTAGAGCTATGAATTTGTGTTCCCAGGCTCACCTTTTAAAGGTGCTGCATAGGTTTCCTTTTAAGAGAAAGACAGAAGGTCAGAAAGGCTATCACCTTGAGAAGTGCCCAAGTGCTTGGAAGCTTGCAAAGTCATGTGCAGAGGGAGAGCAGGGAACCGCTATCTCCCCATTCTCCTGTCTCCTCCTGCCAGAGAAGCACCTTTGGAAGTGCCCAAGTGCTCAGCAGCTTGCAGAGCTGTGCACGGGAGGAAATAATGGATCCCTGCTCTCTCCCCCCTGCCCCTCATGCCCAACTTTGCAAGCTGTCAAGTGCTCCGGCACTTCCTGAGGTGCTGCCCTGGCAGGGGGGACATCCGGAAACACCTCAGGAAGTGCCCACGTCCCTTTGCAAAGCCATGCATGGGGGGAGAGAGAGCAGGGTTCTACTTTGGCACTTCCTGAGGTGCTGTCCTGGCAGGGGAAGAGCAGAGAGAGAGTGGATCTCTGCTCTCTCTCCACCAGCACATGGCTTTGCAAAGGGGCATGGGCAGTTCTAGCCAGAGTGGCCCCTTGCAAATCCACAAGCAACTGCCTGGTCAATTTCATACTGAAATTGATCAGGCAGCCACTTGAGGGCTTTGCAAGGGGTTGCATTGGCTAAGAGATCAGCGATCCACTCTGCCCTCACATATGACTTTGCAAGCTGCTAAGTGCTTGGGCACTTACCAAGATGCTGCCCTAGCAGGGGAGAAGGGGAAGATAGTGGATCCATGCTCTCTGCTGGGCAGGGGCATACATCTGGCTTGCAAGAGGGGATTATAGTTATGAGAGCCCTGACCATGCACGGATGGCCACCTCCTCCTCCTACTGCAGGACAGCTGCTGTGCACACACACACACACACCCAAAGTGTGCTTACTAGGGCTGTGCATGTTATTACAATAATGATAACAAAATGTATCATTTTCATTTTCATTATTGCAAAAACAAAAACGACAACCAAGAATAATGATGATAATGAAAATGACAATGTTGTTATTGTTGTCATTATTAGTTTTGTGGCAGCTGGGTTTTGGAGGGAAAATGTATGTGTATGGAAGCATAGAAATCAATTGAGCCACCTAGGTGTGCTTCTTAATAGAACTGAAAATGCACTAGCTAGATCTATTTTTCATGGGTTATCTAATGACTCCTCTTTATCCAGGTCTCTGTCTGAATTTCCCCAACTCCTATGTTAAGAGCAGAAGTGGGTGAATCTCCTATACTGTCAAAGGTTTACCAGAGATTGATCTAGTTTTGCTTTAGGATTTCTAATTTCAAATCTGGTTGTCTTCCTAAATTGTGTTTGGAATGGTAATTTGGAGTCCCTGACACCTTTAGGTTTTCTTGGATTCATCATGTTTGTTTTATGTTTATATAATTGAGGTTTCTCTGAGTTTGGGTATTCTTTAATATATTTTGGTAATCCCAGACTTGCTTGATGAAGGACCCTATAAGGTCCAAAAGTCTGCATACCTCCACAAACTTTAGCTGGTCCAATAAAATATATCACTTTTCTGTTTTGTCTCTGTTACCTATATTTGGGGCCAACATGGCAAACCCTATTTTCTCTGCTCTAGGAAAGACATGTCTCAGGTTATTGTTAGGACTGGGGATTTAGATAAGCAATCCGACTTAGCAGCAATACCCAATTACAATATGTCACCTTGGCTTCCCTTTTTGAAAACTGTGTACATTATGCAAATGGAAGATTATATTCTGTATCTAAGGGCATTTTCACACAAGACACTCTCCATCCACTACCCACCCATCACCCACCCACTATACGTGTTGCAGGGCTGCTGTGTTGCCCTATGAGTGCCCTGTAACTTGAAGTGTTGCCCCTATGGGTGGAGAGCGTCTTGTGTGAAAATGCCCTAAATAGTAGTATTTTAAGGAAGGCACCCACTGCGCTGCACTTTCAAAATTTTCCGTCAGCGGTTCTATATATAAGTGTTTGGCGAAATCCCAAAGGAATTGCCCCTGCAGAGCAGAAGTGGTGGAGGATTTACCACATTGCCTACTTGAATACCCCCTATATGAGAATCTAAGAAATATGTGCATGGTGCCTCTTTTGATTGACACTTTTAAAATAATATTGTACCAAAACTGGATAACTTTTGAATAATGTGAACCCAGAAAGCTCGCAGAGGGTACCTATCATTGCTAGATCTGCTGCCAAAAGTAGGGCTAGATTTGTATTTGGTAGAGCGTCTAGTTGCTATAGATTATGGGGTTTGAGCACTGATCATGTAGATATCAAGCTGGCACCATATCAGTAAGTTGCATAGCTTGTACATATGTTCGCTTTATTTTTGAGACACTGGATTTCAGTGTCACAATGTTTTTATGTTTTTATAGATTATTGCTACTTTTACCTTTTGTATGCCTTTGTTTTGCATGATGCATAGCCGTGTATGCATTTTTAATAAACTGAAACTGAAGTCATTTCATTCTGTGTTTGAAAGTATATGATTTTGATAAATGGCATATGGAGAGCGGGACCAGCCGCACCAGCACAGCCAACCCCCGCGCTACAGGTGATTTTATTATTCCGCCTCTGTCGAGGCAGCGCCAAAGGTGGGAAGAGTGAGAGAGGCACATTTGGAGGGTGGGACCAGCCACAGCAGCATAGCCAATCCCCCCCGTTACAGGTGACTTTATTATTCTGCCTCTGCCGAGGCAGTGCCAAAGGCACATACCGGAGGCAGTGCACCTAATGGCTTCGCGCACAGAGGCGTGCCCTTGTGTGCGCAGCCCTAGGCGCTGGTGGGGTGAAGGGGTGGAGCCTTTTTGGTTACCTTATTGTTCACTCTCCTTGGTGACTTAGCTGAACAAGCTTTATTTGTGATGGGCTGTACCTGATTGGGTTAGTACATTTGGAGTGTTTGGCTTTCTGTTTGATAGAATTATTTATGTTAATGGAAAAGAAGAAAAGACAAAGGGTGCCCTCTTCTCTTTCCCAAATAGAAGAGTTTCCTACATCCAAGCATGCCAAAATTACTGATTTTATATCTGGGGCTTCCGGGTGTTCTCTTGAGGTCCCTATTTTTACATCTACACAGAATAACCCTGTATCTTGCCCTCCTGACAGTAACATTGAGATACTGGGCATCAAGGATACTATCAAGCATGCCATGTTGGAGTTAACTCCACGTACAGGGCAATCTGAGGGTTACGCTACCCCGGATTGGTCTGGTGGAAATGATGTGGGTAACCTGAATCCAGTGTTTTCTCACTGCACTGTTAGTATGCAATATGAGGACTTATTAGAAGATCAATGCAATCTGACTGCACAAACAGTTCTGATGTTATTAACTAAAATTGCAGATATGAATCAGTATCTAGTTAACATTAAAGGGAAGCTGCAGTTAATAATGGGGAAAATTGACAAACTTAAGACTGAGGTTCATCTTAGAGATAATGGCAATAAAGCATGCTCACCTGTACTACGTGAAGGAGTACCTCAGCAGCCAGGGGCATCGGTTGTGAGTGAGCTTTGTCCAGCTCAGGGCTATAGGCCCTGTGGGACTCCTTTTTTCCATCCAGCTAAGGTTTTGGTCAAAGCCTACCCTCTTCCTAATGGTAGGCTCCCAAATTGGTCAAATACACCATATATTGTTAGAAACATCTCACAATTGTTGAGGGTTAAAATCAAAGGAAGTAATATTAAGAATGTTAAATGGCTAGTCTGTTCTAACACATGTGTTAAAATAACAATCAAATTTTGTAATGTGAAACTAGTTAGGAGCATTTTTCAGACTAGGAAATTTCTCCTGCGGCGTAGGGTCCACATTGACTGGCTACCATTTGCTGGGAAATCCGATGGTCGGACACAGGGAGATCCGGTTACTAACAGGAGAAGCTTCTTGCCTCCAGTTGTTACTCCCTTGCTCCCTCTTATGTCACCATCTGTTGATTGTGACTCAGCGGATTTAAGAATGGATTGTACCGTTATTAATCAACCTCAGGATCCTAGATTAAAGGAATCGACCAATGATTTACCCCCCGCCCCAAGTGTGTCCTCTCAGCTTGACTTTTTGCTGATGCCAGCTTCTAGAGCTAATAATGATGAGTTTTTTCTTAGTGAGTACAAGGTACTCTCACTTATGGATCAGGACTTAGTCCTGCAGTGCCTCGACTCTCTTCCAAAGAAGCTCAAGGGGAACACTTTGGATTCTGCTGTACCTCATGCCAACAGCCTGTTAACATTTAGTGAGGAACTGCCCATAGAGCTCCTTCCAGGTCTGTTGAACCAGACCCCCTTGGACACTCCACCTGCTGTTGCCAGCCAGGTTTCGGTAGGTTCTCAATCCAAGTCAGAAGGTGTTTCCTCCCAATGACTGCAGCCATTCATAAATAATCCCTTAACATCTCATGAGGCTCTGCTTTCTGTACTATCTTGGAACATCAGTGACTGGTATGCTAGCAAGGTACATGTGAATCTGTGTGATTTGGAGAAGTATTGTATCCTTAGTATCCAGGAGACCTTGATTAGAGATCCTGGAGGCCCTTCTTTATTAGGTTTTCAGACTTGGGCATCCCCTGCACTGTGTCAGGAGCAAAAGGGGAGACCAACGGGGGGTTTAGCAATTATACTTAATTTGTCATGTGTTATGGGTGGTATTTTGCTGGTTAGTGATAGTAATATGATAGCTATTCTATTGAGCTTAGGGACACAGAACCTTTTAATTTTAGTTAATGTTTACCTCTCGCCATTGCTTAGCTTCTATTCCCGCCACATATTTTTGCAGGCTTTGGAGGACTGTATAAGTGCATGGGAAAAAGATTACCCTAATATCCCATGCATTTTGACAGGAGATTTTAAAGCCCGCACTGATAACTCAGATGAAAGTAGAGCTAAAGCGCTGGGATGAGAACTAGAGGAAGAAATTTATTTTTACTCCCCACGTAACTCTAGAGATTTGGTATTAAATGTGAATGGCCTTCAATTTCTTTCTTTCTTATATAAAAATAATCTTAGAGTGATGAACGAATGTTTTAAGTCTGATCTGAGAGGTAACTTTACTTTTGTCTCACCTGGAGGAACCAGTGTTATTTACTATATAGCGGTCCATCACCACTTGTGGGTGTACGCTATCCATTTTGCTGTTCTATCTTTTGGCTGTGGTGACCATTTCCCTGTAGTGGCTTTATTTCAATCAATTGGTCACTGTGCCAAGTTGCACCCTTCTACTGCTCCCTCTGATGTGCAGTTTTGTGCCAATAAGATGGGGGCTTTCAATGGCCGGGCGGACTGAGAACTTTTTGCCTCTACAGAACTAGAACAGATTTGATCCAATTTTGAGTGCACTCCGTTAGGGGATGGTTTTAGCACTTTTCAGAGGCTGATAGGCTTTATTAGATACCGGCTGATTGCCAAAGAAAATTATAAGCATTCAAGGCAAACTCAGCTGAGGTTTGATCAAAACTGCAGAGCCTTGAGGACCCAAGTTAGGATGGCAGCTAGGCGGATTAAAACATGCAGATCTTATACTGTGATCAATTAATATGTTTTTCTCAGGACCCAGTATAGGCCATGCTCAGATCCAAACATCTGGAACACCAGTCTGAACTTTAGGAAAGAATGGAGGTTGCCATATCCCAGAAGGATTTTGTTGCCTTCTGGTCTTTGGTCGACGGGGCCCATAATGAAGGTGCTCTCCTTTTGGGCACTTCCATCGATACGGCAACCTGGCAAAGTCACTTTACTGGCATCTTTAACATGTTTATCGATACTAAGATGGGTTCCTGGATTCCCCCTGTTAAGGAACAAGGAATTATGGCTACCTTGGAGGAGGTCAAACAACTTCTTGATCACCTCCCACGCAATAAGGCCCCTGGCAAAGATGGGATCCCTCTGGATCTTTTGCGGGAACACAGGCAATGGTGGGCCCCAGTTATTTGTTGTATATTCAATCATATAATCAGATGGGGCATAATCCCAGAGGGCTGGAATCTTAGGGATTTTTCAGAAGTTACGGGCGGCCGGTTCACCACAGTGGATTCCCGGTGGGGGTGAACAAAACAACCAGCCCCCAGGGCAAATAAAAGCCCTGAACAGATGTGATGGGAACGGGACCATGGCCGGGAATAGGGCTGCCAGATCACAGACCAGGGCAGTGCAACAGATGTGAAGCCGATTCCCAGCCATGGTCAAAACACCCAGAATCCATCGGGCAGGGGTGGGACACAGACATGGCTACCTGAGGGCAAACGAAGCCAAAAGGCACAAAAGGGAATGCCCACACAAGGGAAATGGGAAGGGAGGGGGGAGAGGGAGAAGAGCCGGACAGGTACCACACACAGCAGGCACACAGCCAGCGGAGGCGCAGCAGAACACAAAGCATGAGCACACGCCCGGGCATACACACACACACATGCACACACAATGGAAAGGAAGGGAAGGGAAGGGGGGCACGGGTGCCCGGACAACACACAAGGCACAACGGGAGCAAGGGGGGGGGAAACAAAAAAGGACAGGGCAGGACACAGACACCAGCAACCCCCACCCCCAAAGCAGCACAGTCCGCAAGGGCGCCCCCACAGCAACACAAGCAGTCTCAGAAAGGGGGGGGTTGGATCTCAGGACCAAGGCACAGTGGGGGCCTGCAATGCACAGCGAGCTGGGCAGGAATGGTCCAGGAGGCACACGGAGACCCCACACCCGCAGAGGGTCCGATGGAGGGCAGCCAGGACAGTCGGTGCAGCGCTGCAGGTCCAAGGACGCACACACACCGCTAGAGGAAGCACCGAGGGCCAGTGCTTCCTCTAGGTGACACAAGCACCCAGGTCACACAAGGACTCAAGAGGGGTGGCAGCGCTGGCAGGTGGGGACAGGTAGCTGGACACAGGCGGGTCAGTGAGGCCATGCAGCGTGCCACACCCAGGCACCAGGGAGGGCAACCATGGAGGGGAACCCCGGGTTTGCAAGCAGACCATGGGCTGGGGTCCAGAGGGGGACCGGGGCCAGAGGCAGGGGCAGCAGCACCCCGTGAAGCAGGCTTCACCACAGAACGGCAGAGACATCAGGGAGGGAGCAGCCAGTGGGGACCGGCCCCCATGGACAGGGGTGGGAGCCCACACGGGGGCAGGACACCAGGGGCGGGAGGAACACCGGGACTCACAGGCAGCCGCTGGGGTCCACCGCACACCCAGGAAACCAGGGTGAACCAGGTGGGGCCAATGAAACCAGGGTGAACTAGGTGGGGCCAATGGATAAAGCCCCGGCGGTACTCCAGCACGGACATGTGGTGGGTGATCAGGTAGTAGGCCTCGAAGGGATCATGCATGGAGAGACCCATCTGGATGTCCAAACGGGACCACACCCCCAAAGGGCTGACATCTCCGGTGCAGAAGGCTCCGACACACAGCAGGCAGCAGAAGGGGGCCAAGGAAGATGTCGCAGGTCCAGCAGCAGGTGGTACACCACCGCACGGGTGCGCTGGTACCCACATGCCCCGTGAACACAGGCAAAGTAGGACACGGCCAAGGCAGGGCCACCCTCAGCAAGGCACACCATGTAGGCGCCCAGCCCACACACACCCAGCGCAGACACGGTGTCAGCCCCAGACCAGGGCACATGAGAACACCGCTTGTTCAGGATGCATCCATCAGGGAAGCGAACCAGCCCCAGGGCCTCCGTATGCAGCCGGCAGTCATGAGTGCTAGCCTCATAGCCGAAGTAGCGAAGTCCGGAACTCAAGCTCTCAAAGGCACCCGCACGGCTGGCCGGGCTGCCCAGGAGCAGCTGCACATCTGGGGTATGCCACAGGTCACAAAGAGACATGGTCTTGTGGAAGGTCCAGATATGGGGGACCCCATGGGGGTCGGGAAGCAGGAGCCCGGTGGATGGACAACTAGCCATGGTCCTGCAAGACAGGGAGAATAACACCATGGACAGGGGGGCACAAACCCTCCAGGGATGGGAGGGCCTCCGAGGGGTCCCAAGGCCAGGAAAAGAGGCCACGGACTGCAACATTTTAGCACAACAGAGCGAGGCGTGGGGTGTGGACCCGGAACAGCTGCTGAGCACAATAGCACTCACATAACAGCTAATTGGGAAGCCAAGGCCACGGTGCTGCAAACAGCCATGGGTGTGGGGGATTGATGGGTGAAGGCATGCAGCTGCACAAGGAGCGCATGGAGCCATGCACCCATGCAGGTGCAAGGACCCATGTGCAGCCAGCACGTGTAACCATGGGCACACCCACATACCCAAGCACCCCATTGGGGGGCCCGGCTGGCTGGGGGCAGGCACCCCGGCATGGCTGCCCAGCAGAGAGCCATAACAGACATCCCCAGCCCCCGGGGCCCCCACCACAGTGGAGCGGGACAGGGCAGCTGCCTACTGGATGCACCTCGCGCTCTCAGCCGAATGGTACTGCGACCACACCGAGCAGCTGCGCCTCCTTGGTGCGGAGGTGCACCTGGCCGCCCGGCTGCAGGTTTCCCTGGCCTGGAGAGCTGCAAGGACCTGCAGGGCACACCATGGCCACAGTAGAGCCCTTGCCTGGCTCAGGGCACAGAGGTTATCCGGGGCAGACTGGCGGGCATGAGCAGGGACAGGACCCAGCCCACGGCGCTCTGTGAGGCAGCCAGGCGCCTCATGTGGGCGAGGGAGACCATGCACCGGGCCGTTCTGCTCTCTATGCCCATTGAGAGGTGCCTATGGGTCCCTGAGCGCCCACAGGGTTGGTGGGCAAGGGCGCTCGCCCAGTGAGACGAGGCAGCCTGGAGGGTTCACCTCAGGATGGACAAGCTCACCCTGCTGTGCCTAGCGGAGCTCCTGATGCCCTGGCTGGAGCAACAGCACACCTCCATGAGGACCCCCCATCCCCATGGTCCAGCGGGTGGCCATAGGGGTCTGAGCCCTGGCAACGCCCGACTCCTGCCGGTCCGTGTCCCAGCACTTTGGGGGCGGGCTCACCATGGTAGCCTGTATCCTCCGGGATGTGTGCAAGGCTGTGGAGGGCTTGCTCCTGGACAGAATGATTCAGCTGGTGGACCAGGAGGCCGTGATGGCGTGGTTTGCGGCCGGAGGCTTCCCCAACTGCATGGGAGCTGTGGACAGCACCCACATCGAGATCCTCTGCCCCTCCGCAGGGAAGGCAGCAGAGTATGTGAACCGGCACGGGTACCACTCCCTGCAGTTGTGGATCACCGGGGCCAGTTCATAGACATCTTCACGGGCAACTCCGGCCGCAGTCATGACTCCTGGATCATGACCATCTCCCTCTTCTATGCCCGGATGTTCTGGGGGGATTTCGCTGACATGGGTCTGTCCTGTATCGAGGGGACCTGGGGCTTTCCTCCTGGGGGTCCGGGGCCCTGGAGCTCATGTCTACCAGTGGGGCAGTGAGGGGAGGGGGTACCTCGGCCAGTTCCCTGCCCTGGACCACAGCACTCCCAACGAGCCATGGGGTGACTATGGACCCCTTCATATGCAGGATGCAGTCCAGGGCATCATAGAATGGGGCAGTCCGGGCTCTGTGTCCGGACCGCCTATTGTTGTCCCGGATGGCCTTGTATCCCCTGTTCAGCTCCTTTGTGCACTGTGCCACTGTGTGCTGATGCTCCACCACCTCCATGTCCCGCACTATGTCCTGGTAGACATGCTCATTGCACTGGTTGAGCGCGAGCTCGAGCTGGTACTCCAGGGTCCCCCATATCCTAATGAAGTCCCGGGTCTCCTTGAGGCCCCACTGGCCCCCTCTGTGGTACGTCTTCCTCCCTCTTCTCCACTGTGGTTTGTCCTCCTCCTCCTCCTCCTCCTCCTTCAACAGTATAGATAGGGATAGTTTATGGCGTAAGTTAGGGAATGATAACATCGACCCTCAGTTGCTAGTTCTTACACGACTGCTTTATTCAGAAACTTTTTCAAGAGTGCGACTGAATACACTTGGAGCCATGTCCAAACCTATATCGGTGACAAACGGGGTAAAACAGGGCTGTGTCCTGACCTCTTTTCTTTTTAATGTGTTTATAAATGATATTGTTGTTAAACTTTTGGATCAGGATGGCCATCCCCCCGCTGTAGCCGGCTGCCCTGTGTAATTTTATTGTATGCAGACGATATGGTTGTCCTTACTACATCTAGGGTGGGACTGATGCGTCAGATGACAAAATTGAATCATTATTGTAGGGACAACCATTTGACCGTTAATTATGACAAATCCAAGATCTTGGTGTTTGCCAAGAAACCTAAAACTTTCACATGGAATTTGGACTCGGTTAATATAGAGCAGGTAAAATCCTACAAGCATTTAGGAATTTGGTTCATCCAATCAGGTAGCTGGACTGTACACTTGGAATATATGAAATTGAAAGTGGCCCATACTATTACCGGATTACTGAAGTTTTGTAGCTATAAAGGAGGGGAAAGAATGCCCCCTATGCTTAAACTAATACAGAATAAATTGATACCTCAGCTGTTATATGGGGTGGAGATCTGGGGTACTGGTAAACCCAATTTGGAACCATTATTGAACAGAATTTTAAGGACCATATTGGGAGTTCCCTGTGGTACCCCTTCTATTTTTCTTCGGGCTGAATGTGGTATTTCTCCAATTGCCACTAAAATCAGACTATTACTATTAGGCTTTTGGCTCAGACTTGTAATATGTCTCTGGATCGGCTTCCCCGACTCTGCCTGCAGGAACAGGGGAATGCACTGGTCCAATACCAAAAGTACAATTTTATAGTGGTAAATCTGGCTGAGTTGAGTTATTCTCCATCTAACTTTTATACTATTACCCATGGGCAGGCCAAATTTCAGATCAGAACTAGGACAAACAACATCAATTTACAGATTGAGAGAATGGCCCTAAAGGAACAAAAAATTACCCCGTGGTACCCTCTATTTAAGATTGGGCCTGAATATGAGCCTTACCTGTCAAATTTAACCAATTTCAACTGTAGAAGAGAATGGCAAGATTCAATATGATGGCTACCTCAGTGCAGGAGGGCCGTTATCAGGGTATTCCCTCTAATTTGCGTTTCTGCTATTGTGGTTTAACTGTGGTGGAGGACCTCCCTCATTATTTGCTATCTTGCCCCAAGTCTGCACATTTACAGGCTGAGATATTTGGGAACTGGTTTGAGGGTAGGGAGCATTGGGACCCCCTTGCACGGATCTCCTTTTCATTTGCCAACTCTAATGTTGAAATTACATGGAGGGTTGCTTTTTTCTGCCTTTAATTGGAGTTACTTAGGAAAGAGCAGATAGATTGTCTCTGAAACTCCATTGTTATTTTCTTGATTACTTAATTTGCAAGTTTAAGGATGCAGTCTCTGCATCGCAGCTTTGGCTTCTGCATGGGGTCACAGCCGATCCAAGTATTAATTACTTTTTCTCTTTGTTTTGTATTAGCATGAATTGTACCGCTGTACTGAAATGTAACCCTGTGGTTTTAAGAATAAACTTTATTGATTGATTGATGATTTTGATAAACTTTGGAACTGTAAAACAATGATTGAGAATTTTGTAGTTCACCTGTACTTCACTTTGGGTGTGATTCTTGCTCATTGAAATCAATGGGAGTTTTAATCATAATTTTTTACTTCAATGGGTTCAGGATTTCAGCTTGTTTCTCTGTGATAAACCTGATTTGTAGGACACAGATATTGTGTGAGCTATATATGCAGAAGATGATGTGGTAGAAATAATGGAAGTTATGGTGCAATTATCATTGTCTCCACTGGAATTAGTACCTAATTTTCTCAAAATAATATGCCTTAATTTGCAATAACTCTCTGGTGATTTTGTGTTCTCCCAATATTGCTTTTGAAATAAATGAGCTACATAACACATTGATCTTAATGCCTGACATTACCTGGGCAGTAGTAAGGAAAATATTTTCAATTAGTATGTATGTCAGTATTAGAACCTCATGTTATTACTGAGAGATTGGGTGTAAAGAGAAAGATGCAGATGCTGCTTTCCCCCAGCACTGCTCTGAGGGTGTACCCCTGCATCTGCCCACTTGCAGTTCTGCCTGGTCTGTTTTAGACCCTTTTTACATGGGCCACGACTGTGTGGGGGTGCGCGGCAGTCTGTACGCTGTGGGTGGGGGGAGGGTTCAGACGGGGCGCACACTCATCCTCATGCATCCCCATGCATCACCACGCACGGAGGCACCTGCTTTTTCCAGTGCCTCTGTGCATGGTGGTACATGAGGATGTGTGTACATGAGGATGTGCGCACACCCACCCCTGCAGGATTTACATGGGCGGCATTCACACTAGAACCCCCAGGGTGTTCTAGCACAGGTGCCGCCTGTGTAAAAAGGGCTTTAGACAGACTCAACGGTTTCCCTGGTCCGCAGTCCACCCGCACAGTGCCCCCACCCCCACCACAGAGTTGTGGGAAGGTTGCCTGATGCTCTAGGCTGGTGCCCACAACTCAATGATGTTCCAGGGCAACAGCCAGCCAAAAGCGAAGCTGCAGCATGGGTATGCCGAGCAGACAGCAGCTCCACCTTGGGCTTTGGCTGTCCTTGGGCCCCAGCATTGGCTGTCCTGCTTTGCTAGCGGTGCACGAGGACGTTCTGGAGTATCGAAAACAGGGCTGTTTGCTTTCACACCTGCCAGAGCACTTTGAACAGACAGGTCAGTCTGTGGGTGAAGTGGACTGGCATGGGCAGCACTAGGCAGTCATCTGTCTAAAAGCACCCATTGTGGTGTTGACAGAAATTAACATGTTAAAGCACATGATGATTGTAAAGTATCATAGGGCCAGCCTTGTAAACACTCATGCACATACTTGAACTAAACTGGGCCACTCACGCGTATGAAATGAATGTATTGGTGTTTGCAGAATCCAGGCTTTAGCTAACAGCATACTTTTTACAGAAAGCTGGGTACCACGTATCAGAAGTGAGAGAGCTAATATGTACAACATCTGCAGTGTCTATAATGCCTAAACGTTACAAGTCAACATCTTCACCAGAGGGATAGTTAAAGTCACAGAGTTAACTAACACATGGATCATATAGCAGCTCTCACTAAAAATGTTAATATGTTTATTGATTCCCTGTGCATTTGGGAATGTGGACTCTGGTTTTCCAGCTCTGAAAATGTAATGTTCAGCACATGGGCACCTGCAGTTTCCTTTTCTGTTCGAATTTTTATAACTCTCCCAAGGGAAAAATAGATGCTTTCACATGCTACTTAGGTTGCACATTATAGGTTAGGTTAGCTAGAACTGGACAGATATTTGTCACAGATATGGAGTGAGAGACTGAAAGATAACATGATGTCTGCCACCAATTAAGTTTGTTCAGGTGATGATCACAATTGGCGAAGAGGATAAATTCTTTGCGCTGCTTCATCACAGTTGTGCCTTTGGCTCTCTGCAGGCCTCATAATCCAGTATCTCAGTGTTGACCTACTTTGGGAATATTTCAGTGCTATCACATTCCACAACCCTAGGGGAACAGAGGTGGTGAAAGGGTTCTGGAGTCGTGCTGTCATTACAGTCAAAGGCCAGGACCAAACATAAATATCTCCATGGAGAAAAGAAATACTATCTCTGGAAGGTTTTATTAAAAATCCTGAAGAAATGGAACAGTATACTAAAAGCACATGCACATCACCACAAAAAAAAAAAGCAAAAAAACCCCTCCTCCAGCATTTAAAAGGGGGCATAAAATTTACATGTGTAATATAATACTTGGCCTTTTCTTCTCAGAAAATTCCTCAAAACACACTAATAGGATAATAAAATATACCTTCTCTACCAAAAGTGCTATAAAATTCTGATTCTTCAACATTACTAAAATATGAAAAAATGATGTTTTCTGTGATATACACAGAGTGGCTCTGCCAAGCCTTTTATCTAATAACTGTGCTTTACACTTAATAGGTTTCATTGTCTATTTCTTCTTTAATAAGAGTGGAATTTACACTATCTTACTTCAAAGTGAGTTTTGCGTGCCTGTAATGACATAGCAAGCATATTTTCCATCTTGATCCCAGCTTTCTAGACTGAACACTGTTCATGGTTTTTGTAGCATTTATTATACATTTTAGGTGCATATTATGGCCTTTCCCCTGTAAATTGCTTTGCACAGGTTCCAGGCAGACTTTTGTGCCTGCATGAACATTTGTTGATTGATTTCACTTGGGTTCATTAAGGATGAAGCCACTGGGTGGCTTTGTGTAAGTCACTATCTCTTGGCATTATTTCCCTAACTGTAAAATGGAAATAATAATGATCTACCTTACAGGGTTGTTGTGAAGGTGATCTAGATAAGGACTGTAAAACACTTTGTACACTGAAAGTGTTGAACAAATAAATAATAATAATTATTAATAAATGAAATATTAGGAACAGTCAGAAAAATTGCCTTTTAAAGGTGGTGGCTTGTATTGTTGGGTGGTCTGACCACTACCTCATGTTTCAGTGTGGGTGCTGCTCTATCTGAATGACAGCACCGTAGCCAATCTATTATGTGGCTATGGATGTAACTGCACAGCCACAGTCTTCTCAATCACCTTCTCTAAGAAAGGCTGATTGGATACTGGGTTTTAATTGCAAGCACTCTAAAGTCAATCAAGATATAGTTTCCCAACAATATTTTGGGGAAATTCCAGTCTGGGTTCAGGCCTTCCAAAGGGGTACAGACTACACTTCTCAGGGTGTTGAACAATCTGCTGATGATTTTAAATTGATGACATCTGGCCATTTCGATCATGCTGGACCTTATGGCAGCATTCAATATGACTGATCATGGGTTGCTACTTTGGTGGCTGAGGGACGTTGCTGGTGTGACGGGCGCTGCCGGTCACTGGTTTTGGAAGGGAGGAGTCAACTGGTGGTGATGGATGGATATGTGTCATCCCCAAGGGGCCTGAATTGTTGTGTTCCTATTCTTTCACCCATGTTGTTCAAGGGATGTCATGATCAATTACGGGGTTGAGTATCATCAGTATGCTGAAGATATACAACTTTATATCTCTTGCCCTGTGAGTCCTGCCAACTTGGCCTTTGCCTTAGAGGTATGCTTGAATGACATAGCCACCTGAATGCATCAGAGCTACCTCGTGCTCAATCCGGGAAAGACAGGTGATGTTGCTGGGAAGGGGCAGCCAGTATGAGGATGTCCTATGAGGATGTCCTTCTGTCCCTCAGGACCCTGGATGTGGATGGGGCCCTGTAGAGGTAGTGGACCAGGTAAATAACTTGGGCATCATTTTTGACCGTGCTCTGTCCATGAAAACTCAAGTATCAGACATGGTGTAGAAATGCATTTTTCACCTATGCAATTTGTGTAAGTTACACTCTTATTTATCCCACACTGACTTTGCCACAGTCAGCCCTGGTGACTACAAGGCTTGATTTTTGAAATTTCTTCTTTTATAAGCAACTGGCAGTGCTTATCTGTTACTTACAGCTTGTCCAGAATGCGGCAGCAGGGCAGCTTACCGGTTTCGTCAGCTGTGATCATATTACTCCTGCCCTGCATTTTCTGCATTGACTGCCTGTAGAATGATGAATTGAGTTTAAGATGCTGACATGAACCTACCTGTATGGCAGCTAGGGATGTGCAAATGCAGTTTTGGTGTTTGGGGTTCAGCCCGAACTCAGGATATTAGGACCATTCGCGAACACCCTGAATCTGAATCGCTCCCCGCCTGAACCGGCCGAACAAAGTTTGGGTTCCAAACTGGTTCGGCTGAGGGTGTGGGTAACAGGGAGGAACCCAGTTTTCCCTCCCACCCCCCTCCCCCTCCAGGCTGCGCACGTGGAAGGGGCGCCGGGGAGCACCTCTCCCCCACCCTGCCCAGCCTCATAATTTCTTTTAACGCCCCCCACTAGGTATGGACGAACAGATTGTGGTTCAGGTTCGGCTGTTCAGTTTGGCTGTGTTTTGTTCGTCCGTTCGGTTCGTTCACCGGGTTTGGGTTGGCCCATTTGGTTTGGCTGTTCGGTTCAGATTCGGCCATTCGGGAAATGTTTTTATTTGGGGGTTTTTGTGTTTTTTAATATGTTCTTTTGGTTTTTTATTTCATTTTATATGTGTTTTTTGGTTTTTTATTTGGTTTTTTTGTTTTTATATGGGGTTTTTTAAATTTAAATTTTTATCTAATATTACATATATATCTATCTACACTAAATCTAACTGCTTTTAACTATTCTAAATGTGCTATGAACTAAATGGATTATCTAATAAGTACACAGGCCTACTCCTACAAACACTAAAACTAAATCACTAAACACTATCTCTATCCTAAGCTCTCTCTCTCTCTCTCTCTCTCTCTCTCTCTCTATCTATCTATCTATCTATCTATCTATCTATGGGATGGGGGGAAATCACAAACAACACAAAGAGGGGTACAATACTGAAATGAAACCTAAATCAATCTAATAATCCTATTCTAAATGAAAAAACAGGGGAAGAGAATCTGGGATGGAATATACGGGAGAGGGAAAGGATTCAATGGAGGGGGGAGGGAGGAATGAAGATTGAAAACAGGGAAAACAGGGCGGGGTAAAAACAAAAAATAACATCTAAATTTATCTAATATAATCTAAATAAATGACAATATGGAGGTAAATGGGTTGGATGGGTAAAATTGGAGGGGGATGGCAATGGACTGGGGACCTGGGAACTGCTGGGAGAGGGAGCCTTCTGAATCACCTGCTGTCAGGAACAGTGACTAGCTCAGAAAGGGAGAGCCCAATGAGTTTTGTTACTTGCTGTGCCCGCCTGACCGCAACCCCCATTGGCTCTGTGCAGCCTAGCCCGTGGCCATTCACAGACTGCGAAGCCAGTGGTCGGATGAGAAAAGGGATGGTGATTGGATAGGTGGCTGCTACTCCAAGCCTCTTCACCCCTGGTGCCTGGAAGTCTGGTCCTCAGCTGACTCCCCCTCCCTGTCATGTTTTGCCTTCCAGTGACAAGTTTTTGCCGCCCAAACTCATCCGAACTCGATCTGACCTGACCAAATTGTTTGGTAATTTCGGAGTTCGGAATCAAGTTCAGTTCGGTTGGTTCGGGTTTGGGTTTGGGTTCAGTCATCCAAAGAGACCGAGCTCGGGCTGAACTCTGAACTTCTGAACCGCATTCGTACATACCTAGCTCCCATACAGCAGCAGATGGCAGCAGCAGGATTGTGTGGGGACATTTTGATTGGCCAGGATAGAGCACCCACGGACCACAGACATCAGCAGCGGGATTACCGGGCCAGCAGGGTGCATCACCCATGGTTTTCAAGGGCAGGCAAACAGGCAGCATGGCATGAGCAGAAGGCAGACAGACTAAGGCAGGATTTTAGCTTTGCAACCTTGGCAGGCAGACAGACAGCATGGCATGAGCAGAAGGCAGGCAGGCATACTGAGGCAGGCTTTGATCTAGGCCACCTGGGCAGGTGGGAAGACACGCATCATGGTATGAGAGGCAGTAGGGAAGGCAGGCTGGGACCTTGGCAGGGCACTTGGATAGGCTGGCGAAGACTGTTCAGCGTGCGAGAGAGAGAGCCAGTCAGATAGGCGTGCTGAGATCATCTATCCAGAGGCCAACTGCTAGGCTTACAGTTTCCTAATGCCACCCTGTATCATGAGGTCAGTCAGATAAGCCGGTCGAGGCTGTCTTGTATGAGAGAGAGAGAGAGAGAGAGAGAGAGAGAGAGAGAGAGAGAGAGAGAGAGAGGGCACCAGGCATTGGGAGGGAGTGACAGCATCTCAGCACAGCAGCAGTAGCCCAGATTAAGGAGGAGCCACGTCCCAAGACTGCCCCTGGCATGGGATGGCGTGTGCCACTGCACCATCAATCCATGTCCAGTGGAAGCTCAGAGAATCCCAGCAGCGGAAGGTTGACCTTTATAAAAAGCAATTGCTCCACCAACTTGGCCCCCAATCTCAGGCGGTGCGGCGAGCAAATGTCCCCCGCCATTGAAAACACCCACTCACTGGGGACATTGGTTGGTGGTCAGGACAACATACCCTTGGCTAGGATCAATTCATGGCTCCTCCTCCATGTAGGTCTCCACTGCTGCTGAGGCGCCATCGTACTCTCTCTCGTAACTCTGCCTCGGCACCACCTCCGCCACTGCCCTCAGCTATGTTGCTTGCCCTATTGTGCAGGACCCCATGCTCCCCAGAGTGGCCTGCACATAGGAGGAGCTGCTGGTGCTGCTGGCAATAGGGGTTCTGGTGCTGCTCAGTCTGCTGCTGGTGCTGCTACCACTAGGGCTGGGGGAAGGGATAGACCTTGCTGGCTGAAAGGGGTGGCTGCTCCCACTCCCACCATCCCCAGGGATGTCCTTCTGCACAGCCCGCTCTGCCTGATGAACCCTCTCCACCAGCTCACCCTTCAAGTACCCATAGAGCTGTGTCTGATGTGCCATGCTGCCCTTGACCCTGCGGTCCAGCATTGTTGCCATGACATATACTGTCCGCCGCAGGAGCTCATCAAACCGCATCTTCAGCTCTGCCTTCAGCTGCTGCACAAGGTCAAACACCTCATCCTCCAGCTTCCTGCCCTCAGGGCCACAATCCTGCCCATTGAGAGTCTCCTCCAGCCTCCTCAGGAGACTCTGGACCAGGGGGATCACCTGGTTGATGGTGGCCATGGAGGTGCTCACGGTCTCCGTCATGGCCAGGAACAGTCTGAGTATGAAGACCGTGTGATCCAGTATCTCCCATTCCATCCCATCATACCCTGGAGGTGCCCTGCTGTCTGTCACCAGTTGAACCTGATACAAGGCAGCTTTCTTCTCAAGAAGCCACTCAAGCATCAGGAAGGTGGAATTCTACCTGGTGGACACATCCTGGACCAGCTGGTGCACTGGGGAGCCTTGCTCAGTCTGCTTTGCCCAGAGGAGGTCACTGCTCTTCACACTCTGGTTAAAGAACCCGGCCAGCTTCCTCCCCTGCTCTATCAGGGAGCTAAGGGGGCCTTCCCCAATCCTCTTATCCCCCAAGCCAAGAGCGTCACTGATCACAAGATGGAGGGAGTGTGTGATGCAAGGGATGCTTGTAAAACTCCCCTCACGGATTGCCCTCAGTATATTTTCCGCGTTGTCCATCTCCATACACCCCTTGGTGAAGGGCACACCTGGCGTGACCCACTCCCTCACCATGGCGGTCAGGGCTGACTTGATGTTCCTAGCAGTGTGGGGCTGTCCATTACTTGTACCTGAAGCAGAGCCCACCTATACCCTGCTTCAGGACCCCTCCTGCCACTGGCAAATGCTGCCTCTGGGTCCTGCCACCAGTGCACCGTCACCTCCAGGTATGCATGCTGCGTATTTCTACTTGACCACAGGTCGGTGGTGAAGTGTATGGTAGCATCCCCAGCCCCTGCCAGCTTCTCCCTTACTCACTGCTTCAAAGCCCTGTACAGGGATGGCACCACCTGATGACTCATGGTGGTGCACGATGGCAGCTGAAACGGGGGGCCAGAAACACAATCAGCTGCCTAAAGCCCATGTCCTGTACCATGGAGAAGGGCTACCCATAAAATGCAATCATTTCGCCCAACAGGCGTGTGGCTTTAGCTTCAAAGCCATGCCGCACTCCAGCTGCTGATGGACTNCAGGAGCTGTCCATTACTTGTACCTGAAGCAGAGCCCACCTATACCCTGCTTCAGGACCCCTCCTGCCACTGGCAAATGCTGCCTCTGGGTCCTGCCACCAGTGCACCGTCACCTCCAGGTATGCATGCTGCGTATTTCTACTTGACCACAGGTCGGTGGTGAAGTGTATGGTAGCATCCCCAGCCCCTGCCAGCTTCTCCCTTACTCACTGCTTCAAAGCCCTGTACAGGGATGGCACCACCTGATGACTCATGGTGGTGCACGATGGCAGCTGAAACGGGGGGCCAGAAACACAATCAGCTGCCTAAAGCCCATGTCCTGTACCATGGAGAAGGGCTACCCATAAAATGCAATCATTTCGCCCAACAGGCGTGTGGCTTTAGCTTCAAAGCCATGCCGCACTCCAGCTGCTGATGGACTTGGCAGCTGCCCCCACCCCAGCTCCTCCATGGTGGACTGACACTGTTGGCGAAAATGCTGCTGCTGTTCTTCCCCCCAAGCAGGAATACTGCTCCTGCTACTAGAAGCATCTGTTGGTGCAGGACGCTTGCCCACTGAAGGAGGCGAACAACTGGCCGCTGTAGTCGGGAACCCGCTGGCATCCACTGTCCCTGCCTGCCTGCTTAGCAACAGAACACTCTGACATGCCTTCAGGTGCCTCGCCATGGCAGGTGTCTCAAGGTTCATGAGCACCAGCCCATGCTTCACCACCTTATGGCACAAAGTGCACTGCACCTCCCTTCGATCATCCGCCCGCACCAACTTGAAATATGCCCAGACAGGATTTTTTTCCTCCTGCCTTCTGGCCCACACCAGGTGACACACCGCTGCCAGCGCAGCTGGGAGGGGCAGAACTTGGTGGTGACAAAGTTCTGGGAGGGACAGACATCGCCTCAGCCAGACATCTCCTCCGCGGGACTAGTGTCTGTCTCACTGGCCCCAATCAAAGTGATGTCCCACGAAGGGGAGTACTGGGACCCTGAGGCTGATGGACTGCCCACCATGCTGCTGCCACTCTTCCTGTGCCCCCTATAGCTGTTACTGCTGCTGCTGCTCCTCTCCCTGTTGCCATTGCCCAGGGATCGGGCCCTACCTCTAGCAGCCAGGGCGGGATCCACCAGCCCTGGACTGCTGGGGATCACCTCAACAATGGGGGACATCCGAAACACCTGCTCCAGCAGCAGAGACAGCCGCAGCCTCATGTCCTGCAGGCCTTCCAGTGCCCTGTGTAGCAGTGGAGGATGCTGGCAGGAGGCACCGATGAAGCACCCCCAGGCTAGTGCCACTGCTGGGATCCTCTGCTGCCTGATGCCATTCCATTGGCACGGTCCCTACCACCTCTACCACGTGCCCCATTGCCTGCCTTACGGGCAGCAGACCGGCTTTTCTGGCTTCCCTTCTCCATTTGTCTCTCCCAAATAATGCACACAAAGATTTTATTTTATTTTTTTTATTCAATTTTTAAAATCTAATATTATATATATCTAAACTAAGTCTAACTGCTGTTAAGTATTCTAAAACCTATGGAACTAAATGTAATATCTAATAACTACAAAAGCCTAGACCTACAAACACACTATACAACTGAATCACTACACACTATCTATCTATCTATCTATCTATCTATCCACAGGGATGTGGGGGGGGGCACAGACAGCTCACAACAAACAACACAGGGAGGGGTACAAAACTGAAATGAAAGCTAAATCAATCTAATTCTACTCTAAATAAATCCAAAAACAGGGGAAAGGAATCAGGGATAGAATATATAGTGAGAGGAGGGGGAAGATTCATTGGAGGGTAGGGAGGAAGAATACAGGGATGGGTAAAAAATAAAAATAACACCTAAATCTATCCAATCTAATATAAATAAATGATACTAACTAGGGAGGTAAATGTGTGGGTTGGGTGAAATTCAGGAGGATGGCAATAGATTGGGAGGAACACAAATTGCTGGGAGAGGGAGAGTTCTGAAAACGCCTGCTGACAGGATCAGTGGCTAGCTGAACAAATTGGAAGGGGGGAAGGGCAATGACTTTTGTTACTTTCTGTGCCTGCCTTACCACAAGCCCCATTGGCTCTGTGCAGTCTAGCCCCCCCTTCCCCCATGCCCAATCGCAGACTGCCAAGCCAGTGGTCTGAGGAGAAAAGGGATGGTGATTGGGGAGGCTGGCTGCTACGCCAAGCCTCTCCAGCCCTGGTGCCTGGAAGTCTGCTCCTCAGCTGCCTCCCCGCCATGGGCCTTCCAGTCACATTTTTCCCACATGAATGCTGCTGAACTCACCTGAATGCTGCCGAACTGTTCAGTCGTTTCCAAGTTCGGAACGAGTTCAGGTTCAGTCTGTTCGGCTTCAGTTTGGACATTCGGTTCGGTCTTCCGAATGGACAGAGTTTGGCCCAAACTCCGTACTTCCAATTTGCATTCGCACATCCCTATTAGTGGATGTTATGAGGGCAGCAAAGAATTCCCTCTTTGCTGTCCACATAGCCATGGCATAGGTTCATAAACAAGTTCAATGCCGCAATCTGTCGGCTTCAGTATGAGAACGACGTCACCATCATTCCAACTGTCACCCATCTTGCTTCAGCATCTGCAACTCCTCAGAGAACCAGGGAGGTCTGCGGAGCCGCCGCCTGGACAATGGATGCCTGGAAGCTGTCTGAAGGATGGCCTCCATCAGCAAGATGTTCCACAGCCTAACGAGGTCATCGATGAGATGGTTGTCAAGGTCAGGGGGTATTTCACCCAGAGCACCTAGAAACCACACTGGGTCCAACAGCCTATGGGGGTTGACCATCCTAATAGGTTTCACACCCTTCCGGGGGAAGACATATAATAGAAGGGAGGTCGGCAGGAGGAAATAATCCATCCATGATAAGGGCACAGCTGATATCTCCCTCATTAATGGAACACCTGCCTCAAGGCCAGTGCAAAACATGAGTTCCAAGCTATGTCCTCCAACATGTGTTGAGCCGTTGACCCTCTAGGACAGGCCCATGGTTGCCATGGTGGCCATGAACTCATGCTCGGCTCCCCTGAGAACAGCATTGGTGTGCATGTTGAGGTCCCCCAAGACTATCATCTTTGAGGACCACAACACCACCTCTGTCACTGCCTCTGCCAGAGCATGCAGGGAGGCTGCTGTACTGGGAGGTGCACGGTATACCAGCAAGACTCCCAAACTATCCCCCACCAAATCAAATACAAGATGGAGACCTTCAATGCCTATCATGGATTTCACTGGATACCTCCTCATAGACCAGCCCTCTTTAAAAATCATAGCTACCCCCCCCCATCCCTCCAACTGCAACTGGTGCTGCACAGAATACCCAACTGGAACAACAGATGTTCCGCTGCATTCTGCACCAACTTCAACTTCCGGACCATCCCCAAGGGAAGCCCCACATAGAGTGCATTTCAGTAGTCTAGTCTAGAGGTAATAAAGGCATGGATGATGGTGGCATGGATGATGGCGGCCAGATCCAAGTCCGAAACATACAGTCACAGCCGTTGTACCAGATATAACTGATGAAATGCTCCCCTCACCACAGCCTCCATCTGGAGATCCAGGCACAGTTGTGAGTCGAGGAGCACCCCCAGACTACGGACCTGTGTGGCCAAAGAGGGGCAGACCCCATCGATGATGGGGGCAACCACCACCACAGCCCTACCCACCAACATCACCTCCATCTTGTCAGGATTCAACTTCAGATGGCTTGCTCTCATCCAGTCCCCCACAGCTGCCGAGCACTGGGTAAGCATCGAGACTGCGGGGTCTGTGTCTGCAGAAAAAGAGAGATAGAGTTGTGTGAAATTGGTGTATTGATGACAATGCACACCAAACCCTCTCATGACCTCGTCCAAATGCTGCATATACATGTTAAACAGGAGAGGGGACAGAATAGAACCCTGTGGGACTCCACACGTGAGGTGCCAGGGAGATGATGTACATTCCCTGAGAACCACACGCTGAGTTCTCCCAGCCAGGAACAAGCGGAAGCATTCAAGAACAATTCTGCACACACCAGCCCAGTCCCGCAGCTGAGCCACCAACATCTCATGGTCAGCGGTATCATATGCAGCCAACAGATCTGACAAAAATAAAATAAAAGATCTGCCTTGGTCTAATTCACGGCACAGGTCATCAACCAAAGCCACAAGTAGTCTCCATGCCAAATGCAGGGTGAAAATCAGACTGCAACTGATCAGGAAAACTGACTTGATCTAGATGCCCCGGAAGCTGCTGAGCTACCAACCATTCAATAACCTTTCCTAAAAAGGGAAGGTTAGAGACTGGCTGTTAACTGGCTGGGGAGTCAATGTCAAGAGATGGGTTCTTGAGCAGGGGCCGCACCACTGCCTCTTTGAGGTGGCTCGGCACCCTGCCCTCCCTAAGGGAGGCATTGACAACCCCTGTCAGCAACGGCCCTACTGTATCCCAGTAGGCCATAACCAGTCAGAAATTTCAAGTATCAAATTCCATTTACAACATACCACATCTCCTTTCGATGAATGTGTAAGATCTGGGTGTTCCGCCAGGTTTTTGGTGAGGTAGATGGGTGAAGGGTAGGGGGTGGAGTTAGAATACAGGGTTTATACTTTTTGTTCTACTTCCCCCATATAGACTGTTTTTTTAATTAATTGTCTTATTTTATTGCTGTATTTTATATTTATATTTAATTTATTTTGTGATTGTTAGCCTCCCTGAGCTACTTCGACTGAAGGGCGGGATATAAGTTATGATAGATAGATAGATAGATAGATAGATAGATAGATAGATTTGCACTGCTGGTTTTCAGGGCTCTCAACAGTTTAGGCGCTGACTATATTCAAGACCTTCTTCTGGAGCCTCACACGGATAGGTATCTGTGCTCAGGAATGACCTGCTGTTTGGGGGGTCCTGCCATCATGTCTTAAGTTGGCAGATGATTTGATTTTTGCTGTGGTGGGCCCTTAGGTGTGGAACTTGCTCCACCTGGATGTTCATCTCAGTTCCTCCCTCCTTACCTTTAAAAAGCATATGAAAACATATTTAATTTTATAGGTGCTTTTAGGATCTACAAGGGAGATCTACAAGGAAGTAAAAGGGGTGTTCAGGGAGGATAATGACACTGGATCCTTCGTTTTGTTAGAAGCTTTCCTTCCAGACATATTGGCAGCCAGGGCACCCATTTTCTGTTTCAGATCCCTTTTATGGGCTCCCAGGCAGGCGTCCGACATCTCCCTGGGTGGGCGTGTCTCCGTGGGACCCCTGCGTGACCTCTCTGGTCATCTTTCTGTGGTCTAGGCAGACCCATTCCTGTGGGTATAGGTGTTTTGGTTTTTACACGGATGGGCAGGTGTTTAATACCCATCTTCACCCATCTTCACCCACCTTTAACCATCTCCACGAAAGGAGCATGCAGGCTCCTTCCCGGCTGCTCCGTGGGTGTCAGTGAGTGTCGGTGGGTGGGTCGTGAATGCGCACCCACCCACTCATGGGCGTTTACATTGGCACCTATTCCTCCTGTCTCTAGCCTACAACGACGCTCCCCTTCTCCCAATCTTATCCCTATTCCTTGCCTCCCCCCTCATCAACTACCATTTTTCTGCTCCCTCGGGAACTGTCGCTCATCTATCAGTAAAGCTCCCTATATCCATGATCTTTTCCTCTCTCACTTCCTCCAGCTCCTTGCCCTTACTGAAACTTGTATCACTCCCTC
>QEPC01010057.1:378782-395170 GCA_003113815.1 Sphenodon punctatus | reverse complement strand
CTTGAGACCTCGCATCTTCATGAATGTTAGACCCCTTGTCTCTCCCTCTGTTCCCCTTCCTAAGTCTCTCCCCCAGCTCCTGTCTCTCAGATTGTAAGCCCTAGGGGCAGGGACCGTGTCTATTTTATTACTTTGTAAAGTGCCAGGTACACTGCTGGTGCTATATAAATATTTGTTAATAATAATAATAATAATGATAACACTCTCACACCCATCTGATGGGTGTTTAAGGGTGTTCGTGGGTGGGTGACGTCCATGTAAAAACAGCCATAGTTAAAACACGAGCAGACTGTGAGGAACTGCAATGGGATCATATGACACTGGGTGCCTGGGCATCTAAATGGCAAATGAGATTTAATGTGGATAAGTGCAAAGTGATGCACATACGGAAAAATAATCCAAACTATGAGTACACAATGCTAGGTACTAAGCTAGGAGTTACCACTCAGGAAAAGGATCTGGGGGTGGTTGTGGACAATGCAATGAAATCCACAGCGCAGTGCATGGCAGCAGTCAAAAAAGCAAACAGGATGTTAGGAATTATTTGGAAGGGCATAGAGAATAAAACTGAGGATGTCGTAATGCATCTATACAAATCAATATTTTTTTATTTATTTAATAAAAAAATCCAATAAAATACAATTTAAAATCATCAATACAATATAAATTATTAAAACAGGGCTCAGGACCTTCATGATACATAATAAATAATTAATAATGGATCAGGTGGGGGAGCTAAAAAATCCCCCCCTTACCCCACCCTCCCCAAAGGCTTGGGCGAACAGCCAGGTTTTACAACTTCACCAGAATGTCAACAGGCTGGGGCTAGGTGAGCTTCCGACCACTGAAAATGCCCTCTCCATTGTGCCCCCCTGCTTAACATGAGGGACCTCCAAGAAGGCACCCTCGGCGGACCGAAGGGACCATTCTGGGGCACAGAGGATGAGGCGGTCCCTGAAGTATGAGGGGCCCAGACCGTAAAGGGCTTTATAGATCATCACAAAAACCTTGAACCTGGCTCGGCATGCTATTGGCAACCAGTGCAGAGCTTGGAGCGCAGGTGTAATATGCTCCCAACAACCCATCCCCGTAAGGAGATGAGCCGCTGCATTCTGCACTAGCTTCAGCCTCTGAACCAGGAACAAGGGAAGCCCCATGTAGAGTGCGTTACAGTAGTCCAGTCTCGAGGTGATGAAAGCATGGATGAGGGAGGCCAGGTTCAGGCTGGAGATGAACGGACGCAGCCTCCACACCAGATACAACTGGCGGTAGGCAGCCTTAATGACTGCCTCCACCTGCCACTCCAGGTGAAGGTCTGCATCCAATATCACCCCCAGATGCCGGACATACTGAGCTATAGGAGGTCAAACCCCCCCAACCAGGGGCGCCACTACCTCCCTCGCTCTCCCCACTAACATCACCTCCGTCTTATCAGGGTTGAGCTTCAGTCTGCTCTGCCGCATCCATTCCGCCACAGCCTCCAAACATTGGGATAGCAACGAGACAGCAGGGTCTGGGTCAGTTGAAAAGGAGAGGTACAGCTGAGTATTATCAGCATACTGGTGACACCACACCCCGAACCCTCTCACGACCTCCCCCAATGGCTGCATATATACATTAAATAATAACGGAGACAGAATAGAACCCTGCAGAACGCCGCATGATAAGGTTTGGAGGCGCGATGTTTCATCCCCCAACAATACCCGCTGGCTTCTCCCCGAGAGGAATTAATGGAACCATTCAAGAACAGTCCCATCCAGACCCCCCAGGTCACACAGCTGTCTCAATAGCAGCCCATGGTCCACGGTATCAAAGGCGGCCAAGCGATCTAGCAGGACGAGAAATGTTGACCATCCTGCGTCCATCTCCCGGAGGAGGTCGTCTACCAAGGCCACCAACACCATCTCAGTGCCACAGCTGGGGCGGAACCCCGATCGAAAAGGGTCTAGGAAACTGATACTATCCAGATGCAACTGGAGCTGGAGTGCCACCGCCCGCTCAATAACCTTCCCTAAAAAGGGAAGGTTAGAGACAGGCCGGTAGCTGGTGAGCGCATCCATGTCCAAAGATGGTTTCTTCAGCAGGCAGTGCACCACAGCCTCCTTGAGGCAAGGCGACAACCTCCCCTGCTGAAAGGATGTGTTCACTACACTCGCCAGCACCGTCCCAACGTCTCCCTGGAGGCTTTCACCAGCCAGTATGGGCATGGATCAAATTCGCAACAGGTGGCCCTCACAGACCCCAAAACATCCACCGCATTGGCCAGCGTCACTTCCTGAAACTCCCCCCACAAAGCTGGACCAGACGGGACTTCCATCCCCTCGCGCTCTTCCCCTACTGCCCCTAATCCGATGTCAAAGTCAGTCTGAATCCGAGCGATCTTGTCTGTGAAGTAGTTGACAAACTCCTCAAAGCGGGCCTGGGACAAATCCCCATACAGGCGGAGGAAGGCTGGACTAACCAGCCCCCGCACCACCCGGAACAGCTCCGCTGGACGTGACTTCGCAGAAGCTATGAGGACAGCAAGGAATTCCTTCCTCGCCATCCTCATAGCCTCAACATAGGACCGCAAATGGGCCCTATGGAGAAGAGGGTCGGAGTCAGATCGAGTCCGACGCCAGCGTCGTTCTAGCCTCCTGCCTACATGCTTCATACACCGCAGACCCTCAGTAAACCAAGGGGCCCTGTGGTGACGAGACCGAGGCAGAGGGTGTCTGGGAGCCACCCTGTCAATGGCCTCCTCCAGCAAGCTGTTCCAATGCTGGACTAGCTCATCCACAGAGTGATTGTCCAAGTCCAAGGTTAACTCCCTCAGGGCCTCTTGGAACCACTTGGGTTCCCTCAGCCTCCGAGGGTGGACCATCCTAACTGGTCCTTTCCCCTTCTGGAGGGGGTGCTCTAGAGGATTGGCCTGAAGGAGATAATGGTCCGTCCATGACAAGGGCACCACTGTAACCTCCCCCACAACCGGACCCCCCTCCTCAAGGCCAGAACCGAAGTTCAGGTCGAGGGTATGCCCCCACCCCCCACGTGGGTCGGGTAGATCACGCGCAGCTTGCGACCGCAGCTTGAATATTGTGTGCAGTTCTGGTCACCCCATCTCAAAAAAGACATAGCTGAACTAGTAAAGGTACAGAGAAGGGTAACAAAAATGATGGACCATTGTTCTGACCCAGTATGGCACTTCTTATGTTCTTTGGATCAACTGCTGGTCCCCTTAATTTACTGTCCTCCCTTTTTCCTTCCCCTATTTTACAATTTTAAAATATTCTTTTAAATTATTTGTTTTAAATTTTTAAGGAAGTGTTTATATTGTGTCCACTTTTATGTAAAATGTGAAGTGCTCCAAGTGCCATGTAGGTAGGGGGTGCTATAAAAAGTATTATTAATTATTACTGTTACTATTACTATTGTTGTTGTTATTATTTCACTTTTTGGTTATTTCTTTGACATTACCTGCCCACACTTCAGGGTATGCTTGTCTCCCTAGTTTATAAGGAGATGAATGAGTTGAGGCAGAAGAAGAAGAATAAAAGTAATATAAAACATGAACCAATGTAGTGAATAAGGTCCTTGCCTTGGACCTGAGACATCAGGGTTTGAATCTCACTCTAGACACTGAACTCACTGGGTGGCCTTGTTCAAGACTCAGTGTGACAGGGTTAGGCTTGTCTTGTACATGAGTGTTGTCAGGATTGGGGCCAAGAGTAGCTTTCACTCATGGGAATTAGCTCAACTCAAAGTCATTTAATACACTATTCAGTCTACACTCTCAATATACATAGTCTCAGGCACAAATCTCTCTCATCTATAGTATTTCTAGCCTGCCCTCTAAGCCTCCGGATGTTTCTTCAAGATCCTTAGATCCTAGCCAAAGCAGGCAGCTCACCTCTGGCTCTGAGATTTCTGACTTCAATAAGCCTTAGCTCATTGAAACCATCATTTTGCAGTCCTAACCAAGCTGCTCTGGGTAACCAAGTAGCTTTTGTTCTCAGGCACAACAGCCAGGAACTCCTCTCTCATCAGCAGCCTCTTGTAGACTGAGCTCTCTGCTCTAGCTCAGCTTTATTAGTGTCTGGGCTGACTTGGCAATGTCCAGCCACAACTGTTTTCAGTCAGGAGTTGTACCTTCTAACAATCAGTGCCTGAAGCTGTATCAGCACTTTTCTCAGGCTGGTGCTTCTCTTTAAATGGCCAGTTGCTCACAGAGACTCTGCCCTGTTACACTCAGCCTGAGTTCCGTGTCTAAAATGGAAATATGTATGTGAATGTCTGTATTTCCCTGTGTGTTCCTCTCATCCTTGTCCATCTTAGCTTGTAAGCCCACTGGGCAGGGACCTGTTTCCAAAAATCTGTGACTGTAGAGAGATGCATATCCCTAATGGAATTATAGAAATGATAAGTAGTAATAGTAGCATTGTTTGTTGGAGAGTTATTGTTTTCTTTTACATTTATGCTATTTTCCCCTCGAAGTATTTAGCAGACACGTTTAAGTATCTTCCTGAATGAAGGGCATTAAGAGTATATCTCAAGATGGCATTAAAAGTATCCAGAGATCCATATGGGTGTGTTTTATGCATGCTGAGTAGGAGCAGCTTCCACTATCTCCAGTTCAAACCCAAATGCTTCAGGACGCATACTAAGTAAGTAGTTCGGATAGGTTATCTCGTTACTGTTTTCTTCAAGGTTTTTGTACCCATGGTGAGTCATCTGGTAGTGGCTACTACTGGAGATGGAGGACTTGAATATGTGGAAACTTTGTCTGATGTGGAATAAATTCTTAGCTTCTTAATTTTACAGAAAACATCAAAATGGAAGTTAAATTATTTACCCAAATGTTGACATCACATAAGGAAACACAGTTATTCTTGACAGGTTTTGATAAGGCAGAAGACCTGTCCACCCAGTATGACACATTACTCTGGTTTTTTATATTCCAGGAAATTAGCTGAAGCACTGCTTGGAGACATGAGGCAACAACAGAAATAGATTTACCAAGGCTTAATTTGGAGGTGGGAAGGTGACTTCCAAGCCTCATCTCCAATATTTAAATTCAAGGGGAGCAGAGCCCCAGGAAATATTCCCATTAGAATATGTACCCCTAAATGTGAAAGACCAGGGAAAGGAAAATTTTAGGGTTGGAAAAGAAAGCAAAAAAAAACAAACCTAGATGTTTTATATTACTTTCATTAATGACTTTTCTGCTCTGTCCCCTGAACTGGTTCTAATTTATATTCAGCGGTAGACAGGCAGGATGGGTCAGTGTTCGTGTTTCTAGCTGGAGAATGTGATTCAGTTCCCTGCTCTGACAAGCTCTGGGACAAGGGGTGTGGCATCTGGAACTGGGGGCATGACTTCTGGAACAGGCTTGAGCCCCAGCAATTGTTTGACGGATTGATTATTACAAGTTAAGTCTTGGGATTTATTTACTCTCTGCTAAATTTGAGCTAGTTTGTCAGTGAGAGTACAAAGAGGACTCCTGAAAGGGTTCTGAACATTCCACAGTCAAAAGCTCACATATGTTGCTGAGTGACTGGCCGGTTGCCTTTCCCCACCCCTTAAAAGTCTAGAGAAGCAGGAATTCAATATTCCAATTCTAAAGTTTTGTCTTTTGGAAGAATTCCTTGACAACAGGCAGAGGAACAGAAGAGGAAGCTATCTTCTTACTACAAGTGTGAATCACCTTCCCAGAACTGTAATAAAGGTACAACCCACAGAAGTGCTTCTAAGAGTATGATCTTTATTTCCTGGTCCTGGTCATATGAATAAATTCAGGCTTACAAAACACTATACTCATGAGGACTGCTGATCCCCTTTGCTCAAGAATTATGACTCAGGTCCCAAAGCATCACAGGAGTGGCTTAAAAATCAACATGTAATCATTTTGGGGTTCTTTTTAATGTGCCTGCCATTCTTTGAGCCTTGTTGGTTAACTACAGTCACATTCTCAAGCCGTTTTCTGCAAATGAAAAAACTAAAAATATATGTTGCATTAAAAAAAAACACAACTAGAGATTTGCATGATTTCAGCAGCTGGGGCTTCATGGAAACATGCAAAAAATGAGATGTCTAGTAAGATAAGGACATGGTATAACTGGCAACCCTTTCCCCAAGACACGAACCTGACTATTTGTTGCTGACCAAAGATTTGTGTGAAGAAAACCATAGTTTTTTGAGGTGTCCTCTTGCAAAAAAATTTCTCATCATGCCTTTCTGTAGCTGGAGCCTTACATTTGACAGAAGCAAGTAGCTGTTCCCCTGAAGAAACTGGTGCTAGTCACTGTGTCTTCATCTCTTTCATCTGCGAGACATTTCCAGTAGGAATGGGCGAACAGAACCGAGTTCGGAAATTCAGTTTGGTTTGAAAATCGAGTTCAGTTCGGAAGTTTGGTTCGGTTGACCAAACTATTCGAGTTCAGTCCGAACTCTGAACTTCTGAATAGAGTTCGGAAATTCAAACTCCATTGAACTAAATGGAATATTATCTTATAGGGATGGGCGAACAAAACTGAGTTTGGAAATTCGGTTCGGTTCGGTTCGAAAATTGAGTTCGGTTCGGAAGTTTGGTTTGGTCAACCGAACTGGTCAAGTTCAGTCGGAACTCTGAACTTCCGAACTGCGTTCGCCCATCCCTAATTTCCAGCTCTTTTTAGATTTTTCCTTTTGTACTCCTGAATGGACTATGTGTCACTTTATAACAGAATTTTATGTGTGAAGGAGAGAAAAGTTGTGCTAAAGATTTGGAATAAAGTGTAAATGCATACCCTCTTATATCCATGTTGTGATTGATTTTGGCAACTTCTAACCTTTTTTGATCCAAGTAGTACCTACTAAACCATAGTCAATTTGCTGCTGACGGGGACTGTTGTGGCAGAAATAGGTACAGAACCTCTGCCACGTGTTGGTGAGGGGCTTCTTCAAACCCCCTTATCTTTAGACACAAGAGAACCAGGCAGATAAAGCTGCAATAAGCCAGATACCCCAAATCTAGAGGCATGGATCTCCCAGTCATCAGAAATGGGGGCCTCGAGAGACCATCCTCTTTTTCTTGATGAAAGACGACCTGATATTGAAGCACACATACACGCATCTGAAGGCCTAAAATGAATTTGTATCAATCATTCATTCTGTCAAGCATGCATGACAAGGACCCAGGCCTATTGTTCAGGAAAAACAAGGGCTGGTGGATTGGTCTTTGGGAAGTTGCTTGTAATAAACAGTGAACAAGTTTACTGTGTAAGACTCCATCCTCACTGAAGAGAACTTCATCAACTTCATTGTCTAGGGTTATTGACTTTGTTGTCTAGGGAACTTGGCTTTTGTACATATAGGGCATGGTCCTCAATAAGGATAGCACCAATGCCAGCTGTTGCTGAGGCTGAAAACTACTTCAAGTGACAGGGAATCATGCCTGCACTGCTAGTAGTACTAGCATCCTCTACTTGGTGGGTTGCAATTTCAGTTCTCATAATTCTAGCTTTTTATTTATTCTCTCTTTACTTATTCTTAACCAGGACGTATCATTCCCTTTTTAAAGGGAGATTAGGGCAGTTTTCATCAAAATGCATTGTACAGCGAGAGCATATTTAATGAATAGTTTGAGTGCTATACCTCGAGTACATTTGGTTCTCTTTTAAACAACTAAACTAATTAAAGAGCAGGATATACACAGCTGACAATTACAAAGCAGACCTCTGTGGCTCCTCCATCTCGTTTCTACACCTGACAGTTTTCCACGCTCTCATCCTTCAGATCACTAGTAAATAATGCCAATTAATGTCCACATCGTGCCTATTATAATAGAAATTTGCCTTTTACCACTCAGGAAATGTGCTGCTTATATTCTGGAGTAACATCCTGAGCTGAAAAGATTCACGATAAGTTGAATAACTTTAGCATGTTGCAAGAATTTTCCTTCAATCACTGACTAAAAAAATGCTGCAGATAATAAATGAAGAATGTTCTTTTCTGCCACTCTAACCTAGAAGTCCCATGTATTTCCATGAGAATGCCACAGAATGCAGAAGCAGTCGTAATGTGTATGGCCATTAATTAAACCATGTTAGCAGTGATAAAAATGGTTTCTATAAACACTGACCATTTATTTTGACTGCTCTCAAACCAAACCAGGACACCATTGACATAAGCAATTATTTCGTAAAAGTGTGGCTTGTTGCAAACAGCAATATTTTGCGAGCCTTGAGAAATCAGTTATTAACTCCTATAGGAAATTCTCAGTGCTTGCCTTATTAATTGGGGAACAATCTCTATTTTCTGTTTCTGCAACGTGCATACAAGCAGCAGCAATAGTCTCTTTGATTTGTGAGTCCTTCGATTTTTACTGTCTTCACCCTGCTGAGAAATATTAGTAGCTGAAAAGTACATTTTGAAGATTAGCCATTCAGTCCCCAAATGGCTTGTCCAAATATTCTGTTCAGTATTGTCACAGATTGCCAGCTGCCTTTCCAGATGCTTCCTAGAACTCTCCTCTCAACATTTACTGGCTGCCCTGACTCCTCCCTAACTGCAAGCAAGCCAAGCACGTGCACCTGAGACTTCACATCCACTTGAATGTTTTATCCCTTGTCTCTCCCTATCTCCACTCTCTTTGTCCCCACCTCCGAGTCTTTTAGATTGTAAGCCATAGGCAGGGACTGCGTTCATCTCATTGTTCTGTAAAGCGCCAGGTACACAGCCTTCGCTACACAAATGCTTATTATAAAATAATAATATAATAATATAATAAAATAATAATAATTGACCATGTGCACAATGGATGCCTTTTTCCAAAATGGTGGTGACACTGCTGCCACCATTTTGAATATATATATTCAAATGGTGGCAGCAGTGTCACCGCCATTTTGGAAAAAGGCATCCATTGTGCACATGGTCAAATGGTCACTGCACATGTGCAGACTGGCTGCCCTTTTCCAAAATGGCAGTGATGTTGCTGCCACCATTTTGAAAAAGGATGCACATGTGTAGAATGGTTCAGTGGCCATTTTGTGCATGTGCAGTATTTTTATTTTTTCATCTTTTAAAAAATTGTGTAGATTAGAACCAAGCTGAAACAGGCTTGTTGTCACACTGTTCTGGTACAGTATGGATTAATCTGTGACAGCCTGTTCCACGCATGTAATAGTAATTAATTAATTCATTAATTAATTCATTAATTAATCAATCCTGCCCTATCCCCTGAGGCTTAGGGTGGCTTACAATAAATACATAAAATACAAATATAACATAAATAATTAAATCCCCACAAAACTAAAAACACCGCCATTGCCCCCCAATCTATCCCTGCCCGTTGAATGTCTGGCTAAATAAAAAGTTCTTGCACTGCCTCTGAAAAACATTCACACTAGGGCTCAGGAGGGCCTCCAAGGGAAGGGAGTTCCAAAGATTTGGGGCAACTACCAAGAATGTCTCTCTGCAGACCCGAGCCATATGAAACTGGGCCAGTGATAGAACCCACAAGAGGGCACCCTCGGCAGATCTTAAGGGTTATGGATTAATCAGAATCCGAAGTTCCCACCTCTGGTAAATACAGAGCATTGCAAATATCTTTAAGATTAAGACTGCACTATATTGGTCAAGGTTGGGGTTTTGCGGGATAGAAGCAAGAGCACACCTGGGGGGGACGGGGGAGAAGGGAGAATTTACCTTGACCCTGAGAAACTCTGTCCCATGATTCTCCTGGTGCTGACATCTTTCCAAAAATGTGCAGGGAGAGTGGTTGTTCTTCTCTTCTAACTCTGCTGCTTTCCTTCTACTGTCAGGCTCTGGATTTTCTTAGGAGAAGGAGAGGGGAAGTTGTAGAACTGAAAAAAATACCCCCCAAAGGGGTAATCCCATTGAATATACTTTAGCCAAGGAAGGTGGTTCACTTAATAACCAATATTCATTCATTGGTTTTACCTTGGTCCTGGGATGTGCAGCAGCAGGATCAGCAGTTGGTGGGTGACAACAGAGGAGGCAGAGAGGCATCAAGTGTCTTGCATTGCCTTTACCAATAAAGCTAGCAGAGTATAGATTAGAGAGGGGAAGAAAATGTTGCAATAGTTAACGGGTGGTGTAATAGCCACAGCCGTTCTGTGTTCCCTGCAGCTTGTAAGGCAACTCTGCCTCATAAGGCATCATTCCTTTCCAGAGTTCCCTCTGGGTGATGAGCCTGTATTCTGTCCCCATCACAGGCCACTTTTAGATGAGCGGGTTATCTAGCGCGTTGAAAAATGTGCTTTGTGAAGAGTCATACAAAGGGGTGTTTAGATGCACTGGAAATCACCAGTTATCATTGGAATTACGGCTCATGCATTATTTTTAAAAGTGCATTTGAAAGACCTCAATATCACATTATTTTTAAAAGCATATTTGAAAGACGTCAATATCAAGGGCTTTCAAATTAGTTTTTAAATATAATGAGTGAGCCGTGATTCTGATGACAGCTGGTGACTTCCGGTGCATCTAAATGCCCCCTGCGTGATTTTTCTCAAAGCACATTTTTCAAAGCGCTAGATTGGCCCGCTCGTCTAAAAGGGGCCATAGGCCAAAAGCACAGCTTGGCTTGTGATCTAGCAAGATCGACTTTTGCCCAATCCTCAGGTGTAAACAGATAGACATGGAACCTGAATGGGGTGCACCCTAACCCTAACCCCCAGAGCTGCTCCAAGGGTTCAACCCAAGTCAGCTCACTTTCAACCTAGCCTGGGTCCACTTTAGATGGATGGACCCAGCAGTTTCCCCAGTTCATGGTCCACCCATGTGGTGCCTCCCACACAATAAAGTTGTGGGTGATCACCCAATGCTCTAGATTAGTGCCCACAACTCTATGGTGCTTTCAAGGGTGGTCATTTCAGTCATTTTGGTCACTTTATTTTAGCTACTGTGGATTAACAATAACACTAATAGAACTGAAACAAAGGATGATTTCAGATGTTATGAAAACACCTTTCACCACAGTGGACCATGGTGGATCCCCTGTGGTGGTGGTGTTCCCGTGAATGTCTGATTGACCCCCGCCAGATGTTCACCACAGTGACTCTCTGGTGGGGGTCAAAATAACCATGGTACTTGACCTCCGGCCGGCCGGAGGTCGAGAACCGTGGTTAGAGTGTCCACAATCCGGGATGGGCCAAAAGTAACGTGTGTTACCTTTGGCCCATCCCAGATCGTGGCCCCGACCACGATATGAGATCAAGCGCAGTGGCCGCATTGGCCACTGCGTCCGCTCGTCTCCCTGAGGGTGGGCAGCTGAGGGAGCATGGGGGGCGGGGCCATGCAGCTGCATGTTGCACCACGCAGCCCCGCCCCATCCACAATTCCCCACAGTGATGGAGTCATCACATCTGAAGGATGGCCGGCTTCATCATGGACCAAGATCTGAGAGAGATCCCGGTTCGGGTTTCAGCATGGCGGGCCTCCGGGCTGGTTACATCTGAAATCTCCCAAAGTAACTCAATACCAAAATGACTGTCCAGAAATACTGAAGTACAGAAAATAACCAGACTGATATAACTAAAGCAGGTATCTGATGAAGTGGGAACAAATAGAGGTTTGTAACCCCTTCACCAGACCTAAACCAAAGCAGACAAATTTACTAGATACAGTATTTGTCACAAATATTTGGCTCAGCTATTAGAGCCACAGCTCTAATATATGGTTCTCTGCCAAGCTCATCATGTAACCATTTTTCTTGTCACTAGTTCAGTGTTCTGCTATTGTGTATAAACATGATTATTCTTGTAATATAGTTGGAGTGACCTATGGAAAGTTTTGACCACCTTGCTACACTGGTAAAAAGGAAAAATACAGGATGGTTTTTGAAATGTTCACAGTAGATTAGCACAAAGTTACTGTGTTAAGCACAGGTGTTCTGTAGCTGTAATACATTAGGAAAATTTACAATGTTCAATGACTCACACTTTTTCCAAGGTAGTGTGCTAGCTTATTTTACTGGGCTTTAGTACAAAGCAAGTAAGAACAGCTGCTGGCATCTTGGCTTTCTCTTAACGTCTGTGTTTCATGGTGTGTGGAGTTGTTTTTTAATCCAAGTGTGTTTCATTTTGTTTTGACTTTATTAAAACAAACCAGTTTAATGCATATTACTGAGTGTGAGGAAATGTAGATGTCACCTGGGATGAGTAGAAATATTTAGCTCACTGTCAAATTCTACCATTCCTTACAGGTAATCTGGCATATGAGCTTGCTGGCAACTATAGAACCATGGACATAAGGCTTCAGGTCTCTAAACCTCCAGTGGCTTCTTGATTATGCTGTGCATGTTATGCAGAAGAAGAATAAGAAACTGGGAGTCTTTGGTACTTCAGAGCTGTTTCAGGCGAAGGCTCAAAATGCCAGCTATGTTTCACTAAGTTCCCAAATGGGGTGTTAATTCCTAGAGTTTCAAAACTGTTGGCGTTTGGAATATGATACTGAATCGCACCTTTGTTTTGGGTCATTTTATCTTCGAATGTAAGGTAGCTTTGTGGTAGGAAGGAAGAAAAACAAAAATGATGTTTTCTTCCTGCCTTTTCTTTGGAAAGACTTTGTTGAGTTGTATTCCTTAGGGCTTTACATTCTAGGTTTAACCCAAAATATGAAGACAACAGAAAGCTTGTAAACTGTCAAGAAGGATCTGGATTGAAACTAGCCCTTAGGTTTCATTATGACCATTTTTACATGTACAGCCCCCTCCACGCTCGCTAGGTGTTTGGGCGAGTGTGCGGGGTGTGTGTATCCATGTAAGTGGTCGGCGGTGGGGGGGATGGGTATCTGCTCAATGTTCATTCATATGAACACTGAGCAGGATGGGTGGGGGGGGTGCACGCTCTGAGTCCCGTGCAACACCCACCTCCACCCATCACTCACCCATCTCCATCCACCTCCACCCACGGAGCCCTCCGGAAAACTGGAGGAGGCTTGATGAGTGAATGAAGGTGGGTGTGTGTCAATGTAAAGGGACACAGGCCCACCTCTACCCACCGCAACAAAACACCCGTCCCCCCACCCACCCCCATCCATGTAAAAAGGGCCTATGGGGATTTAGAGTCCAGGGTTGCAAGTAGATGAATCATCTCCCATTGAGTGGGGCTGATTTCAGGGTGAATTGCATGTACTTGGCTTCGTGCAGAACAGAACCATTCAGGTTCCAATGTGAATCTATCAATTAAATTGCTCTTGATTAGAGCTGAACCAGGTAGTAGATATATTATTCACTGGTATTATTTGCATTATTACATAGCCCTCTGAATTTCTTATCAACACCCATGATTGAAATGGTATTCACATATTCAAATTTTGCTTTGTTATTCTGTTTTGCTTATTTTGGTTTTTTTGGAGTTATTTCAGAATTTTGGTTTTGTCATTGTTGACGAGTGTGCATGCACAATAAAGCTAATATTGCTGAAATGACATAACTGAAATACCAAGATGACTGTGATAACAAATTAATGAACCAAAGAACCCTTGAAAAAATGTATCTGGAATAACTGAAACGATACCTGAAGCAATGGTTTGAATCACAGTGTTTCTTGTCCGTTTCACCGTGGGTGTATTCAGATGAGCAAGCTGATGAGGGCCGGGGAGCCATGGCTGCCATATGGCTCTGCCACAGAGCACCCACTGTGGGAGTGTGGAATGCATGTCTGTTTAGGAACTTTTTTTCCAGTGGTCCAATCATTTAGGGAGGCTGTCCTGGTCTCGATGGCGTTACACTGCATGTGCAAATAAGAAGGGAAGTGGGCAATAAAGAATCTCACTGTGAAAGAGGATTTGGTGCCCACTTAAGTTTTGCTCAGCACTTTGGTGCTAAACTTGCATGCACTTACACCCCTGACGAATGAAAATTGCCCCTTCAGATTATGTTCAATAATATTCAAGCAAACGTCTCCTGGTGATGCCTCTTATGAAATTCCTGTTTCCACATGAAAACCTCATATCTTCAGAGATAAGGGAAGCAGTTTCCCTACATTTTTGCTGAGAAACTATAACAGATGCCTGCTGAATTAAAAGGGAACACAGACATACATTAAACCCCTTATGTCTTTTTAATGATGTAATTGTGACTTATATTCTTGTTGAATTTGTAATTAGAGGGCGGAACAGATGGTAAAGTCTTGCTTTAAAGTGCTGAGTCTATAGCGGCTTTCTCAGTCATTGAAATACTTAGATACCATGCAGATCTCTAATTGATTATTACAGCTCAGCACATATGAGAGCATTTATTTCAAGTGTGTGTGTATTCAGATTTGTTATGTGCCACCCATTCTTTTAAAAGTCACTTATCACAATCATTAGGGCTAATGAATCCTGCCCCCCTCCCCCCCCATCAAACCCTACCCATGTGGCTGTGCAGTGCTCCGTTTTCTCCATGTATCCAAAAGTTGTATCTGCAGGTGTTAATTGTTGCAGAACAGCAGAAAGTTGAGATGCACTACAGTCTCAGCAACACACAGAGCAATGCCAGTAAATCTGGAGTGCACCATGCAGGGCATGTCAAATTGTGCAGCTGCCTCCATGGCTGCAGCAACCATGCTGGAAACTGCCCGTTTGATTTGCTCCACATAATCCACTTGTGTGGGTGCTCCGTGGCAGAGCAGGGAAATGTTGGGGCCACTGTTGGCTGGGGTTGTCAAGGTCTCCCTATGGGAGGGGAAGGTGTCTGACCCCTGCTTAAGAAACCATCTTTGGACACTGACTCCCTGTCCAGCTGTTGGCCTGTGAGTGATTCCTCTCCTTCCTGTCGGGGAGACCATAGCAGATGGAAATGGGTGATTGCTTGTTGTACCCTTGGGACCTCCCCTGTTGTGTCCCATAGGGTTCTATTCTGTCTCCCCTCATGTTCAATGTGTATCCGAGGCCTTTGGGTGAGGTCATTTGTAGGTTTGGGGTGAGATGTCATCAATATGCTGATGACATTCGTTCAGCTCTACCTTTCTTTTTCATCCAGCCTAGATCCCACAATCTCAGTGCTTACTTGATGTCTGGCTGCTGTCAGGGACTGGATGAGGGTGAACCAGAGTCAATTGAAGCTGAATCCCAACAAGACTGAAGTGATGATGGTTGGCTGGTCTTGTGACTTGGACGGGATTGGGATGCCTGTTATTGATGGTGTCTGGCCCCTTCTGGTTGATCAGGTTCGCAGCATTGGGGTGCTTTTGGATCCCTTGCTGTGCCTGGAATACCAGGTGATGGCAGTGGCCAGGAGCGCCTTTCACCACCTCCATTTGGTGAGAACACTACATCCTTATCATTCTGACTCGGATCTGGCCACTGTCTTCCATACTTTCCTCACCTCAAGGCTAGATTACTGCAATAAGCTCCATGTGGGGCTGCCTTTGGTGATGATTTGCAAGCTGAAGCTGGCACAGAATGTGGTGACTCAGCTTCTTTGGGGGATGAGCTGCCAGGAACACATTAAACAGGTACTCCGACGTCTGCACTGGCTGCCTATAGCTCTCTGGCACAATTCAAGGTGCTGTTTTTGACCTTTTAAGCCCTAAACAGTCTGGGTCCCATATATCTGAAAGTCCACCTGTCCCATAATTCCAATCATATTCCATTGCAGCCCTACGGTTGACTAGAAGTGCCCTCTTGTGCATTCCATCTGTTACCCTAGTCCATGTAATGGGGGTGTGCAGGAGGGCCAGTGGCGTATCTACCGTGATGCGGGGGGACGCATTTGCACCCGGACCCTGCCCTTGAGGGGGTGTAGGCAGGACTGGATCCCTCACCTGCAGTGACGGTGGCGGCAGCGGGAGCTGGGAGGGGTGAGGGAGGTGGGGGGAGGCAGGAGGGCAGAGGAGCCGGTGCCGGGAAAAGAGCCCAGTAGATCTGCACTGGCTCTTTTCCCCGCCGCCTCCTCTCTGGGTGCCAGGGAAAAAAAGACTTGGCAGATCTGCACTGGCTCTTTTCCCCACTGCAGCCTCCTCCCCACTGCATCTCCCTCACTCCTCCTGCTGCCGCCACCATCAGTTGAGAATGCAGCCTAAGTTTTTCTGTGGCCTCCCCTGACTCCAGTCCCTATCCCTCACCTGCCTCTGCCTCCTAGTAGTTGCTGCAGCAGCAGCAACAACGGGACACAGATCGGGGAGATAAAGCTGTTTGTTTACAAACAGCTCCTGCCCATGTGCTGATCAGAAGGTTGCTACCTTGTAAAGAAAGTTCTTCAAGATGTCTCCTAACATTCTCACAACTGGGTTGTGCATGCTCACCTTATTAAAAAAATAAGTTACACTCCTTGTCTCTCCCTCTGTTCCCCTTCTTTCATCTCCCCCCCCCCCCATCTATCAGGTTGTAAGCCCTAAGGAAGGGACTGAGTCTATTAAATTACTTTGTAAAGGGCCAGAGACTTAACTAGGTCTCTGTAAGCACAAGAACATTTATTATTA